>CAJNIZ010026580.1:39414-52652 GCA_905231905.1 Symbiodinium pilosum | reverse complement strand
GAGATTCGGGCGTGGGCCGCTGAGCACAACCCTCCTCAAAGGAATTCGCCTCAAACCAACAAGCTTTCCGAGAACAGGTTTGGCGTGGGCATGCGTTCTGGAGCAGCTGAATGCCAAAGAAACGAATCCGAAGCCTTAAAGAGTGCTCTGTGGCTTGGGGCCTAGTGGAGTTTAGTCGGAGGCTCTAGGGTTTCTCGGCACTTTGCAACTGTTCGGGAATGTTCGACTTTTTGACTTTTCGTGTTTTTCGGTAATTTGTGACTTTTCGTGTTTTTGGCACTTTTCGGAACTTTTTGGTAATTTTCGATGTTTCCACTTGTCGGTTTTTTCCGTTACTTTTCGACTTTTCGTTTTTTTTGGCACTTTTCGGAACTTTTCGGGATTTTTCGACTTTTCGTGTTGTTCGTTGATTTTCGACTCTTCGCCCTTTTGGCTATTTTCGGAACTTTTCGACTTTTCGGTTTTTTCGTTACTTTTCGACTTTTTGGTGCTTTCGTTACTTTTCGATGTCTCGCGTTTTTTGGTACTTTTCGTGACGTTTCGGATTTTTCGGCTTTTCTACTTTTCGTGCTAAACTGCCTTAAAAAGCGTGTCGACTGTTCGTCTTTTCGGGCAATTTTTGCATTTCTGAGCTTAAATCTGTCCACAGCTCTTCGCAACCACAGCAAAACATAGACCCCAATATACTCTTATTTTGGGGACCCCTAAAAGGGTATCCCTTATTTTCAAAGCCTCCCCTTATAGAAGTGCACGGAAATGCCGCTCAGCTGCATTGACAAGGCCTGGGGCAAGCTCGGGCTTGCTCTGCATGAGCTGAGCCAGAACTGTCGCCAGAATGCTGTCCTTGATTGCTTTGAAAGTTAGGGGCTTCCCAAGAATAGGGGTACCATTTGAGGGTTTTCTCCTCTGTAATACGGACTATAGTCTGTAGTATTTGGAGGTCTACATTGGGTCCCCCTATTCATTCACTCCAATTGCAAACTGTTTAGGAGTTGGTTGGGTAGTCGCATGCTTGCCAGCCTCTGTTTGGCTTGCAAACACAATTTCTGACATACGAAAGCTAATTCTGAATCTTAAGAACCGGACCGCCTCATCCTTGTGAACCGCATGGTGCACCTGCCTACAGCAACCAATGCACCTGCAGCAAAAGGATTTCAATCTAATACGTTCGCACCATTGCCTTTTGTATACTCCAGGTACTTTGCATGCTTCAAGAGCCCAGAACTCTGAATGCTCCCTGCAAACGGGGCAATGACTACAAGGGACATCACCACACAACCTGCAGCAAGAATAACCGCCGCATCAATTATACCTGGACCCCTCAAAGGTTAGGTAAACCAAGAGCCCAACTTGATAAACAAAGTCAAAAAACACAACATTCTGCATACTTGCGTTATGAACCAGGATGACATGAACACTCTGATGCATATTAGCCCTACTGCAACAACCCGTCAAATCCATTCGCTGGGCACTACGCTTTGGCTGATCTCTTCTCATGGCTATTCTTCATTTCTACTATACTAATATCAGGGTAATCGCTATTCATATTATAACGAATCCCCTCCCACTAACGTCAACCGCCCCCCTAACATTACGTATTCCCATTGTGCATTATTAGAATATGTTGGGGGATGGGATTACTTTTTTTTCTCGTTCAGCCTGCCGTGCCTCTACTGGGAAGCAAAGTTTATAACTATTGTTTAAGCCCTTGATCCTATCACTTCTGTTGGTACGGCTATTGCGGCCTAAGCCCTTATACCCCTAAACCGCAGTGGTCAGTAGGTAAGAAGAAGATCAGGACAAATCCGTATAAAACCAAGATTCCCTACTAATCCCCGTAAGTCTTTACCATTATCGTGTCATCACTAATTACAGGTTGAACAAGCTCCACACTCTGCAGGCAGCTTGCTGAGGGTTTGTAGGAAATGACGAAGTGGACCAGACAAGGGAAATTACAATCTCACCGGGGTTACATAGGAACTAAAATAAAGGGACGTTGGAAAGGGTCGAGTGTTTCAAGATTAGGTGGTTCAAAAGATCGAAAATTGAAGCCGTATCATTGGATGCTTCGGATATTATTATGCAAGAATTACTGCAACCCTTTCCAAATCACAGGCAACCGCAACCCTAAATCCTAAACCCGTAAACACTCGCCCAGCTGCATCGATGCCAGTCAAGGTCTTTAGGATGATGCTGGGATCCATTGCTTTGGACCCTCGCAAAGGGGGTCCCGCCCCCCCCTTTGGGCCGAATGCTGCCAAGGCTGCAAGCTACAGGGCTTAGGATTGAGGGTTTAGGATTAAGGGTTTAGGATTGAGGGTTTAGGGATTTAGGGCCTAGGATTGAGGGTTATAGGGTTTAGGCTCAAGGTTTGGGATTTCAAAGGCTTCCACCCAGCAGAGAGCCAACTTACCAGAATGTTGCACCCGCATGGCTGAACGGCCCCGCTTTAATGTGGGCTTAGGGTTTAGGGTGTGTTGCAGCGGCTGCATAAAGAGCTCCCGGCCAATGCTGAAAAAACCTTCTCAACGTGTCGGATTGGCGTAGCATCATCCAGACCGTCCCCATCAATTCCCAAGAGAGGGCCAAGAATCGATGTAGGGTTTAGGATTTCCCCAAAAGTTAGGGGCGGGCAAAAGGTTGGGGCAGGTCTGTTATTACCCAGTCCCCCAATGCCTTGTCTGAAGGAAAATAAGTGGCTTGATCTCGAAGCATCTCTGCCGATGTGGTGTGAAGCCTGAATCCTAAACCATACGTGGACCCCAACAGTAATTAGGTACAACAATAACCTAAAACCCCTAAACATCGCCCTAAAGGCCATTATTCTACATACTTCTAGGGTTCAGGCAAGCCCTAAGCCAGCTCAAAGCGAAACGTGCCAGCAGGTGCATCCAGCTTGGCATCTCCACCGGCTCCTGGATGGTGTGGCCATAGCGATAGGAGCCTTAGAATTTGGGTGATACGCAAGCTTTGATTCAAGTTAGGCACGTGCATCGCACTCAGCAGGCACGGTTCGTTCCGGGGGGGCTGCAGCCAAGCTAGCCAGCTGCAGGATGAGAATCAAAAAGCCCATGCACCCGTAACATCAACCGCGAAACCCAACATCCTTCAGCCGGCACCTGACTGCATTCCTCTGGCACGCCCCGTTCTCCAGACGAAGCTGCATGAAGACCTTCCTAAGGTTTCGCAACTGGCCAACATGTCACATGTGCATCAGCCCTATAGAGCATAATTTCTCTGGCCAAGCCTGTGTGTCCATGTGAACACGGCAGGATGATCGACAAGTGAATATTGAACATTGTAGCAAGAGCTCTTACAAATACAATTGTGCTACACTTCTGCCGCCCATGGCGAAGAGAGTGATTCAGCCCAGCCGGTGGCAGAAAAGCCAAGCTGTTACAAAAGGGCCGACTGTAAAGCCGAAAAAAGAAAACTCCCCTCTGCGGTATCCGCTTTGCGGACCCTACAAGCCATGGCAAGCAAATGCAACTGCAGCATAGCTTCTGCTTGCCATAAGTTCAAGAAAAAAGGTTTTATGTCCCAACCCAGGGCCCAGACATGAACACAAGGTTGCTGCGAATTAGTGGGCGTGTCCATCGTGACCTGAGCCATGATCATGACCATCCCCTCCTTCGGGAATGCAGTGCTCATGGCCAATCAGAATCAAGCCAATACAGACAGCCCCGATGCCGAAGGACACGAACGCGAGAAGGCGCTCTCCAAAGGTGAGCTTGGGGTCGTACATCTTCGGAAGGCAGTCAGTAGCGCCAACGTGCAGATAAACTCCACCGCCGAAAGCCAAGATAAGGCCAACGAGGGAATCGTCTACTGGCGTGGCTGCAATGATGAGTGCCCCCATCAGGACGCTGAGGCCGCTGAGGAAGTTGAAGGCCAAGGCCTTCAAAGTGGACAGTTTGGCCACGGGGCCAGTCAAAATCACGAAGTCCGCGATCTCCTGAGGAAGCTCATGCAAGATGGTGCCAGCAGCCACACTCCAGCCAAAGGCATTCCCGCAACCTTGGAAGGCTGCCCCAATGAAGAAGCCGTCGCAGAGATTGTGAAAGAAGTCCCCGATGATCACGGCTCCCAACAGGCGAGCCTTAGCCCTGAATTTCTGTGCCTCGTCCATGCCTTGCAGCTCAGTCGGCTCCTTCTCAGAATCCTCCTGGTTGGTCCTCTCAGGGTCACTGGAGCTGGACTCCCTTTGCCCACGCGCCATCATGAGCAAACTGATGACTGTCTCCACCACCGGAGGCACCACCATGCCCGCAAGGATCATGGCACCCCATCGCCAAACAATGTCCACCTCTGTTTTCCAACCCACTCCAATGAGATGCGTCGACTCAAAGAGCAGCAGGAAGAAGGCACAGGCAAGCAGAGCACCAGCAGCGAACGCGAAGAGCATTGCGCTGAACACAGGTTTCTGGACCATCCTTCTCAGCGGGCCAAACATCAGGATCACCCCGACGAAGGTCACCAAGTTCACCAGGAAAGCTGCCAGAAAGGCCCCCGCGTCTGTGGTAACTTCCACTGGCGCTTTTTCCGGCAGTTCGCCCAGAGGCTCGATGTCTGTGCCCACAGCGTCCTTCAAGTAGTGGGCTGTTGCTTCGAACTCTGTTGGCACATGCTCTGCAAAGAAGGCCACGCCGGATACTGCACTTGTGTCAACCTTAAAGAGGGTCTGCCATGTGCTCGCATCAAACTGCAGGTGGTAGCAGGTGTTGGCAGCCGGCGTGATTGTACCTCCAGATGACACATCTGTGCAAGTCAACTCCATGGCTGCTTTTCCCATCGTCTCCATATCGTGCAGGCCCTGTTGGGTCAACGTGGTGGCTGGCAAAGCGACCAACTTCATTGCAGGATCAACGTAGGCCCCGTCCACTTTCTGTGCCGTCCAGAGATAGCTGCTCAGCGGTGTTTCGAAGATGCCTGCCCACTCAAAAGATCCACCCTCATCGCCATGGGAATGGCCGTCGTGATCGTCGTGGTCGGTCTGCGCCTCTGCACTCCGGAAGCTGTAAAAGACAGCCAGGAGCAGACAAATGCTTGTAGGCCTCATGCTTCCCCAATGATCACGTTTCAGAGGTCCGGACACTCCTTCGAATCTAGGTCACTGCTCGGACTGACACCTTGAGTGAAAGGCTTGAGCCGTAGGGTTTAGGCAGCAACTGTTCTGACCAGATGGTTTTTCAATGTTTTACCATGTTTAGCACAGCGGCCTTGTTGCCCATTTCCCATCTGAACTCGGACACTCTGCCCAACTGCAAGAGTGCATGCCAAGCAGTAGCTCTTGGGATGTTTGATTCCATCGGACTGTGCCCTGCGGTTCAAGTACCTAAATCAGTATATCTCGCCCCAAATGGGGTTAGTCTAGATAGATATATAGTTCAGCCCAAATGTTTCGGTTCCATATATACTAGAATCTTAAAACTCCGCCGCTCTGTGCGCTACGTGCGTGAATGCTGGAAAGCCAAAGAGTGCCGAGTCCGGAACCCTCTGCTTACGGTACCCAAATCACAGCCCATGATTTTGACAATGCCCCACATGAGCAGCACTACTGTTGAAACTAAAAATCCTGCATGACCTAAATATACTATAGTCACATTATTCCCAAGGTAGAAGGTACTTAGGGTCATGCAGGATTTCTGGTATCCACCTTAGGAAGCAGTTGTATACGCCAGCTCTGCGTCCCAAATCACAATTTGGACTTTGGAGGAAGTAGCCGCGGAAAGTCCAAATTGCCACCAGCAACCCTGAGCAACATGAGTATTTTGTTGCCTGGTTTCTTCTCGTACAGCAACCAAAACAGTGTATAAACTGCCCCAATACTTGGGGACTCTGGTATCCCGATTTGCAATGCTACTCACTTGGGCTTCGGGCAGGAGCAGCCGTTCCGGACCATCCAAGCCGTTCGCCGTGTCGCCTTAGCCAGCCGACTCGCAAGCTCAGCCGAACCTCAAATCTGCGTCTCCATGTTCCACACCTTGCCCCAAACCTTGAATCCTATGTGCATACATAGATACACATTTATGCGTATGATATATATATATATATTTATGTATACTGAATGTATTAATATATACATACATATAATATAGATAGAGAGAGTAGCTTATATAGATATATGTATATATATCTATCTATATCTATATGCCCAGACCCCCTAAAGGATCCAAAAAATGGACCTCCCCCCCAATATGAACCCATTACTACATTGGGGAAACTAGGGGATTATCAGGGGGTTCCATTTTTTGGATCCTATGGGTGTGTGCATATATATATATACGTACGTGCTGCAAACCCGAAACCCTAAACCTTTTGGGTCAGATTTGGAATGCTGAGCTCTTAGCCATCCCGGACTTGCCGATGAGGTCCTGCAACAGGCTGCGTCGGCATCAGGGTTTAGGCTTCAGGGCTTAGGGTTGAGGATTCATGGGAATTTCCCAAAATTCGAGGTACTTTTTGGGGGGGTCCCTATAATAAGGACTATAGTATTTGGGGGGTCTATATTGGGATACCCCTATTCAGTGAAAGGGAAGCTACCACATAGTTCTATAGGAGTTATAAAAGGCTCTCTGGGGAATAGACTAGCGTTTTGGGTTCAGAGATAAGGCTTTAGGATACAAAGTTCTATAGGAGTTACGAAGGGATTTCTCCGGAATATACTAGGGCATTAAGGCTTAGGGCTTAGTAAGCATAAGTCTACAGAACTATATATAGGGATTTGGGGGAATAGAAAGGCAAATGGCCCCAGTCATGGAGAATCAAATGCAAAACACAATGGAGCATGAAATTGAAACTGGGGTCTACAGGGATGTACAGCTTTGGGGAATGATGGAGGACAAAGATAGGGGGCAAAGCGGCAATTGTGCCTACTCTACTGACCTATACCCCTAAATTAGAAAAGTCGTTCTGGCTTACCAGGGCAAAGTGGGAAACATGTCCTGCTGAAGATTTTACCGGCTCAAATTCGACAGCAAGGGGGGACAAAAGCGGATGTGCAAGTGAGGCGAAACGTCAGGACAGATCAAAAGAGCAAAGTGTCAGGGAAGTGTGCCCTTTTAAACCAAACATCCGCAAAACCGTTGAGTACTCCCCACGACACGCTTGGATCCACTCCTGCCACGGCGCATTCTCCTTAGCACAGAAAGCAGAAAAGCTCACAAGCCTGCTCCTGTTCATGAATCCAAAGTTCAGCTCTTGCACCCCACTCAGTTTGTCACGTGCGATATTGCGCACTTGTGCGAGTGGCACTTTGCTAACTTGTGAACTTCTGTGGCTGACGAAACATGCCGCTCATAATGTCGCAGAACGCTCCATGCTGACCACTGTAGCATTTGACAACTGACATTAGGGCTTGGGGCTCAGGGTGTAGACACGTTGGCCTGTCGCTGAATTACTCCTGAAGTCTTATTAAACTTTATGGTTGCTGGTCGGGAATATTTTGCTGGATCCCTAGAGTAGCCCCTCTTATGACTCCTGACAAGTTGGATAGCTTCCATTTTCTTTTCCACCCCGTAAACCCGAAACGTTGCTCAGTAGAACCCTAAACCTTAAACCCTAAACACCAAGCCCTAAACCCTCAACCCTGAAGCTTAAGCCCTAAACCCTATATAACCCACTATATGTATTTCCATCTTATTTTCCATCATCCCCATATACCCCCAATATTACCCCGGTGGGCAATGCCCATGTTCTTCTCTATGCCTTACGTAAACCATAAACCCTAGACCTTCAGACCTAAACCCTAAACCCTACACCTTAAGCCCTAAACACCAAACCCTAGACCTTAAGCCCTAAGCCCTACACCTTAAGCCCTAAACCCTAAACCGTAAGCTTTAAACCCTAGGCCCTAAGCCCTGAACCCTATAAAAACCATTATAGTAGTTTCCATGTTCTTTTCCATTATCCCCAGAAAAAAACCCCAATATTTTCCCAACGAATAATTCCTATGTTCTGCTCTACTATTCCTTGAGCCCTAAACCCTACACCTTCAGCCCTAAACCCTAAACCCTACACCTTAAGGCCTAAACCCGAAACCCTACACCTTAAGCCCTTAGCCCTCACCCCCATGGGTACTTCCCATGCTCTTCTCTCTTCCTTAGACTCTATAGTCCCCCTTAAGTACATAGAATATGGCTTTGGGTACATTAATATAAGATCCCCATATACCCCATTTTCTACTTACGGGGGACTATGAACCCTAAACCCCAATGGTTAATTCACATCTTCTTCTCTCTTCCTTGACTTCACCATGCCGCCGCGGAGCCCTGAGAGTGTCAAAGTCCTCTTGCCTGACTAAGGGATGCCGCCTGTCCGGAAATATATGGGGGATTGTCAAAATTATGGTCCCTTTTTGGATCCCTAAATTAGGCCCCGTATTAGGCCCCGTATTATAATAGGGACCCAAAAAGGGACCATAATTTTGACAATCCCCCATATGATGATAAAGGGTTCAGGGTTTGTCAGTGTTTAGGGTTTAGGGCTTAGGACTTAGGGTTTAGGATTCAGGGCTTAGGACTTAGGGTGTAACCTCCTTAAAGGGAGATTATAGACGGGGTTAGATAGGGGAGTATTGTTGGGGTTAAGGGGGATAATTAGAATTCAGACTGTGGCTCATATTAGGTCTGAAGGTTTAGGTTGGTTTTGCCGCTGGCGGTTGAGGGTATAGGGTTGAGAGTTTAGGGTCCTGGGGGTTAGGCTTCATAAGATTTAGGGTTTGAAGGAATTGAATATCTAGGGTTGCAAGCAATCATATTATGGAAAAGCTATAGGTATCCATTCCTCCCCCGGCTACTACGTAACCACCATTCATGGGGGATCGTGATTACTGACAGACAGGGTCGGAATAGAGCAAACTTTGGCCATACGGACTTCTAAAAAAGGATACGGAATGAAGCCCCTAACGGAATACTGACATACGCCGACCTGGAAAATCCAGGTTGGACCTGCCTTTTGAACTCATAAAGGAGGATAGGACCTCCCTGGCCCCAACCGCCCAAAACCAATTTCCCCAACTGAATTGGGGGACCCCTTTATCATTTAAACTTGTGAGTTGTCGGGGGGGGGGTTGTATAGTCACAACCCCGCTTAAAGCTCTGCCTGCGTCTTGATTCCTGTTTTGCTGCCAGATCGACAAGTCTTACGCGTGCGGTTTTTTGAGGCATATGCAGACGTCAATCCGCCGCTGGCAAGAGGGCTCTTCTTATCTACAGCTATCTTGGTACAGTTCTCGTGGGGAACTGTGCCCAACATCTCACCATGGCCCACTACGATGACATGTGCTCCATATCAAGACTAGCGATGCTGGTGTAGATTTTCCAGGGCCATATGGCCCCCTCCGAGAGCTTAAGATTAAAACAACATGACAAAACCCACAACATCAATCACCGATATGCCTCAACCCTAAACCCTAAAGCCTAAACCTGCCTCCGGATATACATCCAGCTGCGCAGGTGAGCATCTGCCACAACCTGGCACTCCAAAATTAAGGGTACCTTGAAAGGGGATATAGGGGTTATATGGGCGTTATATAGGAATATATAGGGTTTAGGGTTTAGGGATTAGAGTTTAGGGTCTATAGGGTTTCCCAAAATTAAGGGAACCTTTTTGGGGGTCCCCTTAATGAATCTTATTATAAGGGCTATAATAATACTAATGATAATATATAGGGGTCTATATTGGGGTCACTGTATAACGGTATGCGCGTGCTGCGCTATCTTTTCGTTAACATAACCGCAGCGCGAAGAAGCATAGCCAAAGGTCCATTCGAGTCAAGCAACATCATGAATCAAATGAGAACGCAGGCCTTTGCACATGTTCTTCGTGGGTCCTCCAGTCACCCTCTATCATACCTGAATACCCACTATTAGGGAGGGTCCAAATACCCCTATTTCGGGTACAAATAAGGGTCTTGCTGCAAATAAGACATGCGCCCTGGGCTGAGGGCCCTCTGTGCAACAGCGCCTTTCAGAGCGGCTCGTATTGCCTGGTTCCTTCTTGGTCTAGCATTCTAGCACTAAAACTCCACTTTCATATGTATTCCTCATTAGGTTTAGTATGACGAAAATGATGACCTAGTAAACGTAGAGCAAATTAGACTGACTGCAGGGGCCAGGCTGGTGCAAAACCAAAGGCGGAGCTGGCCTTCTTCCCAACCAGCGAAAACCGCACTATCATTAATACAGGGTTTAGGGTTTAGGGTTTAGGGTTTAGGGCTAAGGGTTTAGGGTTTAGGGGCTGCCGCTCCATCGTCTTGTTGTGCTACAAGTACCACCACACAACCCACAAGACCGCTTGGGGCTTCATGGGACTTAGTGAGCACTTCTAACTGGGGGATAACTCCAACCCTACTTAGTATTGGGGTAAACCCTATACAGCTATCAAAAGGATATGCCTGGTTATTCGTATAGTCCCCCTTCAGTAGATCGAATATGGCTTTGGGTATACTGTAACAAGATACCCGTATACCCCATATTCTATCTACTTCAGGCGGACTATAGCCCCAATATATACCCCATCATTATATAATAGTTTCCATTTTCTTTTCAAAGTTGTCCCTGTATAATCCCGACAAAGCGCCCCCTGAACCTCCGAGCAACCAAGGCTCTACCAGCCTCCTCCCAGGGCTCAGACGGTTTCGCGCGCTCCCAGAGGAGTTCCAGAGGAACCTCCTCGCGAGATGCCTCGTTGGAAGAAGAAGGGTCCCAGTCGATGAGTTCCCTAGGCCTAAAATAATCTGCATTTTCGGTAGTAGGACTAGAATTTGCGGAACCCAGAAAAGTCATGTTTGGGCGCAAAAGGACTGATATGAACAGGTTCTAGGCAGCCCGAATATGTAAAGCGTACCTACATGGCTACTACACGAAAAAAATCTCCAGGACGTTAACAGCAAGATGGGTGCAGGGGTCACAATGTGATGCTAGTCGCGTAAATGGGTACTTGATCTTATTCATTTAGGGCAGGGTTTGGGGGCTTGAGGTTGGAGCTTCAGCCACTTGCAATACTCGGCTGCTATCATTACAGTATACTTTAGGAAGCAAGCACCAAGAACGACAGTTGCATCATCATCATCATCATCATCATCTTGCGGTGACATCAACGATAATCCTACGAAAACGGTTCATAATTGCGCGCAATGGTGTGATAAGTGTAGCAAGAGTAGTGCAGCAAGTGGGAAGAGTGAGCTGCTGGCCCAGCACAGTTGGCAGGGTTGTATACCGCAAATGGGGGAGGGATAGAAACTCAATAATACCACAATCTGTATATAGGGGCCTGTAGAAGGGGATCAATCCATTTATGGTAGGAACTGAGTAGGCGGCACATGTCCTAAGATCAATCATTGCCGAAGCTCGGCCAGCTAGGCAAGCATATGACGAATCAAAAAGAAGCCTCCCAAAGCTGCTTTGATTGATCTTGATGTCGGTGGATCCTCCATTACTTCAAGCTGATGGTGCTTTCACAGGTTCCCTGCTTTTTTAAGCCGTTCATCTGACACATATGCCCTCTGGCAGGGGCGCGAGAGCTAGGGAAAAAACGCGCCAAAATCACGGTGAGGTGGTCTTCACCACCGTGACACCAAAAGGCCTACCTTGACTTCTTGACTTCCCCTATACCCATTCAACCCCAACAGCAAGGGTGTGTGGGATGTGATTCTGGGCACTAAACGCGAAACCCTAACCCTAAGCCTTAAACCATAAGCCCTAAGCCCTCGACACTTAGCCCTAAACCCTAAACCCTAAGATACATGCTGCTAAGCCCCAGCTGCCGAAGCTTTTCTGAAAGGAGGCCCCTTCTTTAAGGGGACTCTCGGAGTGCCAATGATTAGGGTATAGGGTTTAGGGATTAGGGTTATACTATTCGGATCTTTCGGTGGAGTTTTGGGGTTATATAGGGATGATGGGAAAATGAACTGGAAAGAATAAGGTTTGGGGTTCAGGGTTGGGGACTGCCACCGCCCAGTAGCAATCACAGATAGGTCAAATAAGCGGCGTTGGGCTTTGCCACTTGCATGGCCGAAGCAGCGCAAGGCACAATCCGGGAAGGGCATTGGGTTTAGGGCTTATAAAGGTGAATTCATGTTATGTTCACTATCCAACTGTTACCCACCATAGCTCAGGGCAGAACAGCTGACGTGGACTTTTCAGTCAAGCTGCCATACTGGGCGCCCTGGGGCTGCAGCAGTCAATAGAATCTACATGATTACCAGTACGACGGTCCTACTCTCCGTGTATAAGTATGGTATAGGGTGCCTCGAATCAACCTCAAAATGACATTGGTAGTTAGTTCCGCCCAACATCCTTCCATATAACCCCTATATAGATCCATCCTCCATTTCATGTTCCATCTATTCTCCAGTCTGGATAATGATTTAGTAGTCTTGGATCTCCACCACGGTAAGTCTCCTTGCTCACAGCATGAGGCCCCGGGGGTGACCATCACCTCAGCCAGGCATCAGCAACCTCCGATCTTAAACCTTTAGCTTTGGATCCTGTGGACTTGGCCGAAACTTCTGTTCGCAAAATGGGGTGTATAAATATACATATTTATCTATTTATACATACACACGCTACAGGAGCCATATTGCAATAAAACACACTACAGGAACCTGTAGTATACTGAGTTTTAGGAAATCCCATGTAGTGACTGTGCAGAATCAAACCTACCTAGCTGACACGCGTGTGGAAGAAGCTCCTTCTTGAGGCCTGCTGCTTGGCAAGCCTCTTGGCATGCTGCCGCCTGGTTAGCCTAATCACAACTCCGCAAGAGGACAGGGGTTTAGGGATTTAGAGGTTTAGTGTTTTTGGGTTTAGGGGGTTTAGGGCATAGATTTCGGATGTCATGAATAGCTCTCAAAAGCGCTTTTCCCGGAATTTCAAGGACGAAGTCGCATCGCGAAGGTATCCAAGGCACTGATCACTGGGGATCCTCAAACAAGTCCCGGATGTCCACACCACATTGGAGGATGAATCCGCCGTCGGCGATGCTCTTTTCTCCCTCATGCTGCACAACCTGAGCCATTGTCTAAACTGCTGCTAGCATCCCCCTTAATAAACCCTCTGCTACTCCCCTATATAATCCCCTATATAATCCCCTATATGACCCCGCTTTAAGGACTCTAGACTCTAAACTGTGTATAATCCCCCCTTTAAGGAGCTCAGCCTATAGTTCATAAAGCGACCATAAGTGCCCTTATCCCTACTGACCTATATAGCCGCTCTTTAAGGAGTTTAGACTAT
>CAJNIZ010026580.1:0-31908 GCA_905231905.1 Symbiodinium pilosum | reverse complement strand
ATATCATCCTGAGAAGCCATTGCCCCTGTATGAAACTAAGGGGATGCCCTGAGCAGATTTTGGGCCGAGATCTGTAGCTTGAGCCAAAAATTCCTTGAGCCAAAATGGCTACCCCCTAAACCCTAAACCCTCAACCCTAAACCCCAAAAGCTAAGGAAGGGGAACAGCTTCCTTGCATTCTACGGGCCTCTGGATGTCGTTCTGGGACAGGCGCCCCTTTTCATTTGCTATTTGGATCTCGCCTGAGCAGACCGCATTGTGTGTAGGGTTGCTCTAGGGGGCCAACTATACAAGTAATACCTACATTGGACCCCAATGTTTGCAAATACTACCTACATTGGGCTCTTCTGATCCCTACGGCTATGTGGAGTGATAAAGGTGTATGCTGCAATTGCTTGGCTGAGCCGCAGGGCCTGTCTGTTTGCGTCGGGACCTGCACCTCTATGGAGTGATGGGACATTGGAGAAGAGAATGGAAACCACCCACTCTAATGCGTATCTATAGGATTTCTGTGAGCTATAGGCTAAGTCTAGGCTCCTAGTATTCCCCTTAATACCCCCTGTAATACTCCCCTATATAACCCCCCATATAACCCTGTAAGGAGTTTAGACAATAGCTCACGTAAACCCAGCACGTTGGCTATGATCCATCCTGCATTCTGGAGAGACTGTACAATCTGAAGACTCAATATGACCGCAATCAGTATCGCTGAGCACTCAGGGCCTTTTTTGTGGACATGGTTTGGCTTACCGTAGCCTGCGAACCCAACTTTTAGCTTGCGCAGCGGCCCTTTGTTCTCGCAAAAGCCTATAATCCCCCTAAAGTAGATAGAATATGGCTTTGGTTGTATTATAGTAAGATCCCCATATACCCCATATTCTATCTACTTAAGGGGGGCTATACCCACAGCCCTTTAACTGTTAGCATGGCCACAGCAACAATGCATTCCAAGCTGAGTAGGCCGACAAATCAGAGCTAACACTGATTCCATTCTTTTGCTGCAATCTCAGACCCCCAAAAGGATCTAAAAATTAGATCCCCTAGGACCATAAGGGAAATTATATAAGGATTATATAGGGGCTATAAAGGGTCTATATAGGGATCTAATTTTTAGATCCTCCCAGGGGTCTGGGATAGCTTAAGAATCCCACGTCTCTGCTGATGGCAGCTTACTTTCTGCCGGCTTCCTGCTTGTTAGAAGGGTCGGTTGCGGCTGCTAAGTGCTGGCTAGTCGCTCTTCTTCTGGGACTTTGCATCTTCAGCACTGACCTTCCCGGATCGGCATGTCATCCCCGACTGTTGCACTTCAAACTTACAACTCGCTTAGCCTGGTCGTGCGCTCTATGGGTAGAAACCCTAAAGCCTAGGAGTTGGAATGGCTGAGCAACTTCATCACGCTCCTTCAAAGCCAGAGGGCCCTTGTGGCTATAAAGTACACACTTGGAGCCCAAGTAGTTCTGTTGGAACCCCCTTGCACCCTAAGTATATAATCTTCGTACAAACTACCATTTTAAATACTCTAAACCCTAGACGCTAAACTTGCTGAGCCCTGTCTATATATACATATATATCTTGTTATGCATGCATGTATTGTATGTATAAATATGTATATATATATATAGATGGTACCCCCCCCCAGTTATCTACCTAACTCTGGGTTTTTGGCCTCATTGGGAGGGGGGATAGATTATTTTGGGTTTTAGGCCTCATGGGGAAGGGGGTATACTATTCAGAGTTTGGAAGACGTAGGAGTGTGAGATGAAGCGGTTCAGAGTTTTAAAGACTTAGGAGTTTGAGAGGAAGCGGTTCAGAGTTTTGAAGTTCAAAACTGAGTTTTGAACTTCAAAACTCCCGGATCCTAGATTCAAGATTCAAGATTCCAGGAAAAAGTCTCCCCAGAATCTTGAATCTTGAATCCGTGAGTTTTGAACTTAACTTCAAAACTCCGTTTCGAAATCCCATTCACTACTCTCTTCCAGAATAAAGAGCACCCCCTATATACCCTATGTATATATATATACACCTCATAGAATACCATCTGGAATACCCTATAGAATACCTCATAGAATACCCCGCATAAATGATACCCCCTGTATACTTTACATATACGCTGTAAAGTATCCTATAAAGTACCGTATATCTTAATATTATATGCTAGAATTATAAACATACTTATTAATCTCAATAGTTAATCTATATGAGGTATAGAAGGGATATCATATATACGGAATGTTCCATGAGGTATTCTGGGGGATATTCCAGAGGTATTCTATAGAATACATAGAAGGTATATAGGAGGGTATTATATGACGTATTCTACATGTTACGTTAGTTATATCTATTCTCCTTCTTGGAGAATAATCATTTTAAGTATTGAGATAGGGGGGAAACCCATTCTTGAAATTAGAGGAAAGGACAGGACCCCCTTATTTACATAGTCAAAATAGACAAGATAATTAGAATAACTAAGTAATTGAGATAGATTATTTTGATAATTTCTCTTGTTACATAAACTACTTAAAGTTCATTGCTTTAATGATCTTAATTTATGTTTTTTGTCCATTTTGTGAAGGGTCTACGGAAAATACATTTTATTTCAAGATCCACCTTCAGTAGTTTTCGAGGTTTTTTTGAAATATTCGTTTAGACCCTAAAAACGGTGAATCTTTGGGGGAGGGGTTGCAAGCGAATGACATACTCAGTTTGTCGCATTTATTTAATCTCGCTAGTTTATTTGGAGAAATCATATACATCTACTGACATACTTAATTTACGTAATCTACTTAATCTATCTGTTCTATTTGTTCTATTTATTCCATGTATTCTATCTATTATACTTCTTTCATTAAAGAGACCCTGGAGGCCAGCCCAAGGGCCAATAATTCAACGATCTTTCGTATTTCATGTATGTAATTTCTTTAATAAAGGTTAGAGAAAGAAATGAATAAATGAATGATTGGATGCACTTACTTTACGTAATATATTGAACTTGCTTCTGCCGCTGCCAGTGCTGCAAGTATGGTCACGGCCCTGGTTCCTACCGGTATTACTATTACTTTTAGTCCTTCACAATAGCACTGGAATCTTTGCGAATCGTACTGACCAGGCTCAAAACGGCAGATAACGGGGGGGGGGGGTAGCATATATATATATATGGATGTATGTAAATGTGTATGTACATGCATACACAGTTTATATACCTACATGGACCAACCCCAAGCGCTAAACCCTAAACCCTTAACCCTGTTTTGATTCTGCTCGCAACCCTAAAACCCTAAACCCATTTTTGAATCTGCCCTAAACCCTAAACCCTTCTTGGAATCTGCCCTAAGCCTAAACCCTAAAACCCTAAACCCATTTTTGAAACTGCCCTAGACCCTAAAAACTTTGTTTAAATCTGCCCTACGCCCTAAACCCGGAAAACCAAGCGACCTGCAGAATGCCATTGGTGTCAATGGTGAAAGTCACCTGGATCTTCGGAACTCCCCTCAGGGACTTTGGGATGTCCTGCACAAAAGAACTCAGACTCCCAAAAGGATCTAAAAATTAGATCCAGGGTTTAGGGTTTAGGGTTCTAGAACCATAGGGGGGATTATATAAGGATTACATAGGGGTAATAAAGGGTCTATATAGGGGATCTAATGTTTAGATCCTCCCTGGGCTCTGGGAGCTTCAATCTAGAGACTAGGGACCCAGGGTTAAGGGTTTAGGGTTCAAGGCTTAGGGTTTGGGGTTTAGAGTTTGGGGTTTAGGGCTTGGGGTTTAGGGTTTGGGAGACTGGCATTAACCTCCAGGATACGTAGTAGTATCATATGGATAGGACTGGCATATGATAGGAGTATGAGTATGACAGAATTCCATAATAGTGGGTACTTGGGACATATACAGTGGGGCGAATACTCGAGCTGCCAGGCACACCAATGAAGCACCAATGCATCTGTCTTTCTGGAACCGAGCCTCCCAGCAAGCCACGCACAACCATAGACAATCCCAACAACGGGCCCGTGCAGGGATATGATCTGTACTTAGGGCCCACAGGGGCTGTCACATGACGACGCTGGGGCTCGAGTATATGCGTACTATATAGCAGCGTAAACCGTTTGTGCATGGAACCAGCCGACAAAAAAAGGGGGAAAACATCAAAGGCGCACGCCTTGAAACCACAGACGTCAGATGACGATGTCACGACATGTCAGGACCACTGCTGGCACACAAGTCCTTTAGCGTGAACTTACCCAGGAAGTTGTTGTCTTTCACCATGGCCCGCTCTCCCTCATAGACGGAGATGTCCACGTGGTCCTCATCAACCAGAGCGCTGCACCATGCCGGACCCCTTGCTGCAACTGTACTTGATGCCATTTGGCAGCTTCAAAACTCATGGCATTGGGTGGACGGGGTTGCTGTTAAGGCACTTAATTAAGTCACCATACTATGGGTATGTAGAAAATAACGGGTGTTCTTTCTTACACGAACTTAAGTTCAGTTCCTCAACAGCGACCTAGTCCAGGGTCTAGGCTCTACACGTTCAGAACCCTAAACGCGACACCCCGCTGGCCTGGTAGTCCTCAAAAGTTGTGAAGTCTTGGCTTTTGCTCGTAGGAACTGTGCTGTTCCTCTCGATTAAGACCTGGCAATGAGGCCAGGGCGGAAAAACTGGCGTCCCATTCGCCAGGCTAGAGAGACATTTATGTATGCTTTTATGCAAGATATATATATATATGTACACCAGAAACTCGAGATATATCTGTACACATATCCCTGAACCCTAAGCCCTAGACAGGGATCAGTAAGGTTCTATTTGGAATTTCTTTGTCGTTGGGGTTACACCGTCTATAACCCCATAGCCAAGGAGGACATATAGTGATGTTATGGGGATATGAGAAAGACATTCCAATTCAAGGCTTAGGGTTTCGTACAGGGATGTGATAAGGCTGCTATTGCGGTACAACTTTGTATATATGCGGATATTAGAAGGACTTCATAGGGATAGTACAGGGACATTATGGAGTCAAAACAGATGGAGAAACTGTATGTGTTCAGATACTGTCAAGGTGGCGCATGTTGATTCCGACATGTTCTCCAAACCCTAAAGCCTAAATCCCAAGTGCCTGCATCATGCCTCCTGCTGTCTCAATGCCCAGGGATAGGGGAGCCACGTCCAGCAAGAGCCTTGGACTTTCCATCCAGAAATGTAACCGATAGGGTTATATTATACGGTGTCTGCAGATGGGATATCTAGCCGGGTCCATGCGGCTGAATAATAAATACTTGAGGCCCTTTGGTGGCTTTAAGTCGCAGCACGAACTTCAAATCCAGAAGGCTAGTAGTAGTCCGTGTGCTTAAGGGCCGAGAATTCAAAGGATCGGCAACCCACTTTTTGATGCCAAAGCCTATGCAAGGGAGTTCCTACTGATCCTGAACCCAAAAAACCTGGATACTGCACCCACCCCAAGAAAGCCCCAAACGTCGTTGTAGCCGTGTCATACCCCTACGAGAAAGGGAGGATTCCATATGAACATATGTGCGTATAAACACACACACACACATATATATATATGTATGCTGACATCAGTACCACTTGTTTGTGGTAATGGTGGACTTCATTTAGTGTGCCACATATCGCTTGGAGGCCATGCAGGTATTGTTTCGGGGCATTTTTTAGAGTGCGACCAGCTGCATGTTCTGCACATCTTCGTGGCCTTGACCAGAGACAATGGCTGCTTGCACCGCAGCTCCATAAGCCACAGCCTGCAGTACTTGGAGGCTCAAGGTAAGTATCACACAGTAGGCTTGTAGTTATAACTCGATGAGAACCATATTAGGGCACTTAGGACACGAAGGTATGGAAAAGACAATGCAAACTGTTTTGTCTTGCGGGTTCTACAGAGACTTGGATCCACGCCTCCACTCCCTACCACCCACCAGTAAAACTAAGCCCACTGAGGGCAGAGATGTGGCCTGACAAGCGCTGCAGCTTGCGGAAGTTGCCGACTACCTAAATTCTCCCTGGCCTGCCTAGGTCATTCCTGCCCCTTATTTGGGTGAGCAGACACGGAAGAGACACGACGCATGCGCTGGAGAGACAATGTGATGTGCCTATGGAGAATGGATGGATAGAACCGCTCCGGCCTCCTCCCTGTAAACCCCTTATTAATAAACCCTTTCCCCTTAATGGGGATTATAATGGGAATCCTAACATTACGTCATTACGGCCTTTGAAAGGAGGGGGTCTATTAGTCATGCAGCCTCTTGCCAGCCCTGCTGGGCCGGCTTCGCCCCCCTCCTGTGGGGTCACGGGGCTCCAGGTAACCTGCTCAAACACAAGACCATTTTCACTACATGGGTGGTTGTCAAAATTATGGTCCCTTTTTGGATCCCTATTATACTACGTCACCTAGTATTTAGGAAAATTTAGGATACCCAAAAAGGGACCATAACAACCACCCACATGGTTTTTTTTTGCCTGTGGTCTCTCACCGCAAGTGGGAGGGAGCAGAATCGCTTGGCGCAGGATGTCGCGCCACCTACGGGGCCTTGGAAGTGGAGTGGCGCCGTCTGCCCATGGACTTTCAGCCCGCACGCAATGCGACGCTTTAACCCCTAAAACACTAATTCCTAGCGACTAGCTGACCTAAACCCTAAACCCGAAACCCTACAGTAGCCAAACCCTAAACCCTAAACCTTAAACCCTAAACGCTAAACCTAAACTCGACCTTGCCTGGAAAGTTTGGTAGAAATCAAACTCTCAGTTGGAAGGACACGAAACGACAGAGTTCGAACATTTGTTTGGGGCACTCCTGCTAAACCCTGAAGTCTACACCACACATCAACCCTTTTGCATAAACCATAAACCCTATGCTGCTTCAGGATGCCTCTTTGATATTCCTGTATTGGCCTAAAAATTCTATTTTAAAGCATCTTCTGTACCACTCTTCTACCCTTGACGCTCAATAACCCCATACACCCTATAACACCCCTCTAGCCCTGTGACTCCCAATAATTCTAGACCCTAAACCTTCAGCCGCTCTGAGAAGCTAACCCGAAATCCTAGATGTCCTTATGAAACCGCAGTTTGCGTCAAATTTCCATTTGCTCTCCATTCGATTCTCTATTCCCTACCAACCACCAGTAAATGACCTCTAAACCCTAAACCCAAAGCCGCTCAAGTCGGAATTCGCATGCCTCGTCGGGGTTAATACTCTTGCAGAGCTCCTTCCCGCTAAAGTGTCCTGCCGCAGAACTTCTTCGGGTACTGTTTAAGGTTTAGGGGGTATATTGGGATAATGGAAAAGAAAATGGAAACTACCATTTAGGGTTTAGGGTTTAGGTTGGGTACTGCCCCCACCCAGTAACAGTCTATATTAGGGTTCCTATTTAGGGCTATATATAACCATATTGTATTATTATCCAACTGTTACTGAGGGGGGGGCAGTACCCAATATACACACTACAACGCGTAAGTGTTGTCTATGAGTGGCTATAGGACGTAGCCCCTAAACCCCACACGGATTTCCCTACATAAGACCTTTTGGCGCACCCACCGGAAAACACCCGTCCACGATCAAGCCTTGCGGTCCCCAAACAAAGCTCATATTGGGGTTATGTAGGGATAATGGAAAAGAACATGGAAACTACTATTTAGGGTTTAGGGTTTGTCCTGACCCTCAACCAGGGGCTTTGCCCCAAGTTGGGATCTGTTAGGGCAAATGGGGATTGTCTGGGGTTCAGGGTTCAGGTGGAACCCGGTAGAGGTTTCTAGGGGTGATTACCACCATTATAGAGACAAGAAACCCTAAATCCTAAAGCCTACAGCCCAAACCCTAGAGCATACATCCTAACTCGCAAATTCTGAACCCTAAACCCTAAACCTTATCTGCCACCTCTTCATGGTCCTTTGATGAGCTCTTGGACCTTCGGGATGCGTGTAGATCCTTCCAGCACACACGGGATGATTGATTGAAATTGCTAATCGTGCTTATACTAATACTAGTAGAAATAAATGTAACCATCTTCATCATCTTACTCTTAAAGTAAGAATAGTAGCCGTAGTAGCAGCAATTCCAATTGTAATAGAAATCGTGATGGCAATCTTGATTGTAATAGTGAATAGTGGTACTTCAGCAAAACCCAATGCCGGCGCTGGCATAGAGACAGCCTTGTACCCGCCGCTGCTACAAAAGAAGGCTTGAATAGCCCTATGCACCTTCATGAAGCCTACATGCCAAACTCTTGCAGGTGGCCTCCAACCATAACGATGTCCGAGATCGCCTTCTGTGGGAGGTTGCTGTCCTGTGACGACTTTCGGATTACAGTGGCTCGTGCCCCCAAACCCTAATACCTAAAACCCGTATACCCACACCCTAAACCCTGAAATCCTACCCTAAACCCTGAAATCCCACCCTAAACCACAAACCCTGAAACCCTACCCTAAACCCTAAACCGTCAACCCTGAAATCCTGTGGAAGGACCATTGAGTATTGGCCCCCTGGTCTTTGTAGCAGCCGAGGCCGGGAGTTCGTCAGGGATTACAATAGGACCCCTATCAGGCCTTATTAAGCCCTATATAGGCCTTATTAGCTCCCTTTGGGGGGCGGGGGGGGGACTATTGTGATACCTAAAATGGTCTGTTTGGTTTTGGGATCATACCGGGGGGGTCTGGGGTTCATGGGTTTAGGGTCTAAGGTTTTGGGGTTTTGGGTTTAAACTTTAGGGGTTTAGGGTCTAGGGTTTTTGGGTTTAGGGGGTTAAGGTTTAAACTTTGCGGGTTAAGGGTCTAGGGTTTAGGGTTTAGGGTCTAGAGTGAAAATGGTTAAAGATGACAGGAGATGATAGGATATCGTCTAGTTATAACTTGGGTTTGACCTACCTAGGGCTTACATCTACCAATTGCAAAGGGTGCCGCCGCAAACCGTTTGAGTCGGCGGTAAGTGGTTTCTCGTTGATAAGGAAGCTCGCCCCCTAAACCCTGAATTACCCTAAACCCGGTTTAGGGTTTAGGGTCCCTAAACCCAGCCTACCGGCCGGACCGTACATCTCGCATATCTCCTTCAGGCACTGCTCAACGGGCTCCATGACCTTCTTGAAGTAGTCCTTAGTGGGTTTAGGGTTTACGGGGTTTACGGTTTAAGGGCTCAGGGGTGTCTTCCCTTCCAAGAAGCCCCCTATACGCATATACATATACATATACATGTACATGTACATGTAAATACACACATGCACACACACCCACAAAACCCTAAGCATATGAGCTATAATCAAAAAGCTCCCAGTATCCCGCTTAATAAGCCCTATAATACTCCCCTATATAACCCCCTATGTAAGTCCCTCAGCTCATATGGGCAGTTACATGTGTTTATAAGCACATGTATGAATTTGGATGCGGGAATGCAAAAGAGAAGGGAGCGGGGACTAGCAACTAATAATCCAGTGAACGATGGCTGCGCAAACCGTATACCATCTAACCCTAAACCCTGACGCGTAAAGCCCTAAAACCCTAAAACCCTAAACACTAAAACCCTAAACCCTAAACCCAAATTTCCCGATCCGCCAATACCAACGCTCGAACTCGACATCTCTAAGCCCTCAACGGCTCCGCCTCCCAAGTCAGAGCCAAGGCTCCATGCACAACTCCTCAAACTTTGCCCTTGAAAGGCGGAGGCTGAAGTCGTTGCCGTCCTCAGGGAATCAGGTGGCAAAATGAAAGGGAAACTGGGTTTATGGAGGGGCTTGAAAAGGATTGCATGTAAGGTGGGTTGCAAGCTCTTCTGCGATGTGGACTTTCAAGTTTTGTTAGATTGGCTTCCATGTCTTTGCACCCGTAGAAGCACATGTAGGGTTTAGGGGTTTAGGGTATAGGATTCAGGGCTTGGGGCTTGGGGTCGATGATTGGCGCTGGGGCTGCGCACATGCTTGAAGCAAACCTTCTGCAAAACTCTAAGAAGCAGTGAGGCAAGCTGTCTTTGCCTCAAGGGTCCATGTAACCACATGTTACACGCCGGGGCCCGAGTGTAGTTATATGGGAACACTTTTGGTACCTACACGGAGCTCTTGGAAGTGACGAAAACCAGGCATGACCGAGAGTCATGCAGGGAGTCCACTTCGATGGTCACAGACGTCTGCGTTGAGAGCTGCCTTTCTGCAATCAGGTTTTAGGGTTCATATAGGGATTATATTAGGCTTATATTGGGGTTATATATTGGGATAATGGAAAATAAAATGGAAACTACTATATTATGGGCCCAAACCCGAGTTTATTGGGGCTTAGGGTTTAGGGGTATACTGCTATTGGCAAATAATTCCCGAGGGGGATAAGGGTTCTGTAGTCAAGGGTTTTTGCGGCATCTGGCCTGGACTAGGGTTTAGTGTCTGGGTCTAGGTCTAGGGAAGCGGAACAGGGCAGTCCACCATGTCTTGCACAGATCACTTGGGGCTTCCTTATATAGGCCTAGTGTAGAATAGCCAAATCAGTGCATAGCACAACAGGAACTTTTAGCGAAGTGCGGCGCGGTCCAGAAACAAAGGGCCCTTCGGGAGTCTCTGCTGTAGGGACCCCAATACATTAATACTAACTCATACAGTGGGGGCCACATTACCATTTAAGGACATCCCCATAATTAATATAGTCTTAATCATGATGAAAATAAGGATGACACTATTAACGCTACGCACTCATAGCTTGGGTACTGCCCCCACTCAGTAACAGTTGGATAATATGTATAATAGAGTTATATATAGCCCTTAATATGACCCCTAGTATAGACTGTTACTGGGTGGGGGCAGTACCCAACTCATAGCTTCTGAAAGGCGCCTCTTCGCCCTCTCACATTGCGTGCGAAGGCGGCGTAGTGCCCGCTGATTGCGAGTGGGGTCGACCCCAAACTTCCTGCTGTCTCGAGGTTCCAGATTTAGGGTTTAGGATTTAGGGTTTAGGTTGGATACTGCCCCCCCTCAGTAACACTTGGATAATGATGATAATATGGGTATATACAGCCCTTAATAGCACCCCTAATATGGACTGTTACCGGGTGGGGGCAGTACCCAAGGTTTAGGGCTCAGGATTTAGGGTTTAGGAGTTGGGAGGATTGGGGATGTATAGACTTGGGCCACAAAGTTGTTATGTGGGATCCTCTTTCGGCCCTGACTACATTCTAGACCTACATGGGCCACTCTCCGCGGAACCAAATGTCTTTCTCTGCGGGTTCAACCCTAAACCCAAACTCCTAAACCCCCAAACCCCAAACACCAGCAGGAGCTGAGCTTGGCGGCAAAGACTGGTGTTGCGTAGCTTGGGGACCTGCTTAAGGGCCTGCAGCTGTACAAATTTTGAAGCCCGCGAAGTCCGAGTCCTGTGCAAGAAGCATCACTTGCAACAGGTTTCTTGGATAGATGTGGGTCAGATGTCACAACAGTGGTCACTGCTCTAACTAGAACAAAATAAACACTTCTATGCAACCTTGGATAATGTGTGGGGCTGACACCTTCTTCTCCATTGCCTCTTATATCCCTGTCTCCGTGAAGACATGTAGCAGGCTGCATGCGCGGCTCCGCCAGTTGCTAGAGGAGAGGCGTATCCCGTACGCTGGCAGGCATCGTGCCCCTTGAAAGATGAGCCACCTGGACCCAAAACCCTAAACCACATGGGCATCGAGTATTATTATGAAATTTTCCCACATACCCACCTGAAAGCCCAGGTATATGCCATCTAGCTACATGGACCGTTAGGGCAAGCCGCGGCGCTGTTGGACAATCAATGTAACCTTATGTGGACCTGCAGGGTTTTCCCAGCAAAGGGTTTAGGGCTTAGGGAATATGTTGGCATTTGACACTGCAGCCTCCTGACAGCAAAGCCCATTTTACCGCTGTGCACACGTACCTCAGCAGCTACAGCCGCATGTCTCAACCAATACGAAGCATGGACAACTCTGAAAAAGCCATGGCCTCAGAATGCAATGGTATACATCGAATTACAAAGTATCAGGGCAACATCACTTCTGCATGGCTCAACACGGCTCAACACATCAGGCCGTTTCCGCGGTAGCTGCAGCTGCCAGAATAGTGGACCTCATAGTCGCAAGTGTTGCTCACACCTTCCCTGCAAAGGCTTCGGTGGTATACTTGGGGGTTTCCCAAAATTAGGGGTACCTTTTTGGGGGTCCCAATAGTAAGGATTATAGTATTTGGGGGTCTACATTGGGGTCCCCTTATTTTAGGAATTTACCACTTGGTTTTCAGCATCTCACCAGCCCGATCAAGGCCTGGTAGGCCATCTTCTGCATCATGTGAGCTATAGTCTAAATCCCTCGTATCCCCCTTAATAGTCCCCTACATACTCCCCTATGTAACCCTCCTTGGAGGAGTTTAGACCAGTACATGTAGTAGTGCAGCTTTAGGGGCACGGTCTGGGAAGTTGAGGCATCTCCGGCTCAGCTCCTAGGACCGTCCTGGGTTGCTGTTCGGGAACTTAAGATAAGTCACCATAATATCGGTAGAAAGTCAAGAATAGGGTTTTCTGAGTATAAAAACTTACTTTAAGTTCCTTAACTGCAACCCAGTTTCTTGGCCTCCCTGGCAAGGCAGCTGAGCCCAGCTCACTCCTTCAGGTAGACGAGCAGAAGGTTCAGAAGCTCTGCCAACTAGCAAGCGCTGTCGCTTGTCCAGATGAGGTGCACGCGCCTCGTGTGGCATGCGACAGTAATCACGGGATTCTCCGTTGGTGCAGTTTCCAGCCATGAAGAACAGGCACTGGCGCGGGCAAATGTCCGGGTTATCCATGCTGCCATAACAGCGCAGGCTTGACCTTCTCGGGCTCACGGAGCTCCTTCACCAGTGTGAGCGCCTCGGCTTGCGCATCATGGCCCAGGATTTCCTTGGAGAGATCAGGAGGATCTGCTGGCACACCACGCCACTTTCTGAAGCAACCCATGGTGACATCAGATGTGGCACACTCAACAGGCGCCACATGCAAAGGCAGCGCGAACTGGCATCGACAGCGTGGCACCGTGTCTTAACTCCTCAGGCTTATCGTAGACGAAAAAATATTGTCCTTTCCTTGGTCATGTACGAATCCCCACTGGTCAGGCATCCTCCGGGAACACGGGCCAGCTTCAGGGCTTCAGCCCGCCCAGAAAAACTGTTCAAAACAGGACCGCCTTTCGAACTAGTGCGCAAAAAGCTGTGCACGATTGCTGCTCCGAGTTGGGTTGTTCAAACGCGTACCATTTTTCTGCACCATCTCCGACTTCAACTGAACCAAATGGCCGAGTGATGTCTACCATGACAGGACTTACATGGGCTTGCAGCCAGTTCAGGGGAATCCGAAAGGACCACATTGGTTTATACAAGGGCTATGTTGGGACCATAGTGCGGAGACCTTCTATAGGGGTACGACACTAGAGGTAAAACCAGGAACCTTTGATTAAGTAAGCATGCTGTTCAGGTTCCTTCTCCACTTACAGTAAGAGGCGCTGCCTGTCAGGTCCCGGAATCCCAACCCCTAATCCCCATATACCCCCCACATTACCCTAAACGCTAAACCTTACTAAGCCCTATATATGTATAGATAGATCCATAGATATGTACATATATCTATATATGCCTACATAAAACCCTATATCCCTGCCACGGACCTTGAGAAAGGCAAGACCATAAATTTACTGGTTTCGGGTTTAGGGGGTCCATCAAGGCATGTGAGCGCCTAGCGGGTTTAGGGTTTCAGGGATTTATCAGGGGAATATAGGGTGTGTATACTGTGTGTATATATATATATTGAAGGATTCCTACTGGTCGTAACATTGGGGGGAACGCTTTTCAGGATTCCCCTTGCTTTGCAGGGTCTGGATGTCGATTTTGGGAAGTCTGCTCATATAGAAAATACTTAGGGCCCAAAGGGGTGCCCGTGTAAGTACTTTGGGGCCCAACTGTATCATACTTTGTAATTAGTTACATGGCCTTTGGGTCTGGAACTCAGGCCCTAAGACATGACTAGCTGTAAGATGCCTTGCTCCCATCCCAACAGCAAAGCTGCTTCTGGGCCCACGTGCTGCAAGCATCTGAACTCAGAGCGCCGTCCGTCCTCCGGAAGTCGGAAATGCAGTGGCTGAGGATCCGGTTGTCGAAGTCCTTGACTGCTGGGTTCATGATGCTTCCAGCGTTTCACACTCCAAAGCACTGCTTGCCAATGTGCCATGTGGGTCTGCTGACAATTGTTAAGAATACGACATGCTTGAGGCGTAGTATGGGGAACCTTGAAGCTTCCGAGTATACACTACATCCCACTATATCCCCCCATGGACCCTGTGCAGAAGCTATCCCCGCCAACTGTAGCGGAAGAACAGTCCAGCATTGGGAGCACACAGGGTAGCTCCACAAGATTGCAGAGGCCGAATGTACCCTTAGCCCTAGCGTAAACACCCTAAGCCCTAAACCCTATACCTTAGGAGGACCACCCACCCTGTAATAGTGGTATATAAGGAATATAAGAGGACACTTATATAATCCCTAGTATCCCCTATAGTCACTATTACGGGGTGGGGGGTCCACCTAACCTATACCCTACAAGTTGCGCGAACAACAGGTCGCTAGGGCTTCCAAGTGCTCGAGAAACCTCCCCTGAATGGAAGCTTGGCAGGAGTCAGGCGGGTCTAGGATTTAGGGTACCCCAAATTAAAATGCCATAAGCAGGACCCATGGTTTTGACAATCTACCAAATCTTTGAAACCCACAAATATGCCTTGAGATCCTCAGACCCCTGGTAAAAATTGCATTTTGAGCCTCTTAAAACTGGGATGAATCGGTTCCACTATACAACAAATCGGGAAATTAACTAGTGATTGTCCCAACGTGCCACCTAGTAGGATTATAGATAACAGAAATTAAAAACATGCTTCAAGCAAGCTCTGGGAGCTACTGGCGGGGGTGCCACGCTGACGCTCAGCCCCCTCTGCTTTATGCTGTTTAGGTGCTTAGAGTTTAGGGGCAGCAAATAATTGGGTACTTGGGACCTGGCACTAATAATTGTGGCACAGAACCCTGAACCCTAAACCCTAAACCCAGGTTTCAAATAAGTTTGGGGATCCAAGGCTAAGTATCTAGGTGATGAGCGATTAAGCATTGCAAGGCACCTCGCCGCCCAAATGGGGGTCGCCAGCTGTCGCTTTGACCTCAAAAACGGAGTCCTGCACGCGGTTTAGAGTTTAGGGTTCAGGGTGGCAAAAGTGAGTGCATGATGACCACCATGCAGACAGTGGCAGTGTTCCTGTATTGAACCAGTGCAAGGCGAATCCCTGCAACGCAAGCCCGGCTCCTGGATGGCCAGTACAGACACATCAAAGGTACCACCGCCCATGTCGAATACCAAGATGTTCGTCTCCTCACGCCATTCTTTGGGGTACAGTCCCCCTTAAGTAGATAGAAGAATATGGCTTTCGGAATATTATAATCAGATCCCCATATCTAATATTCTATCTACTTAAGGGCGACTATAGGTACCGCGCTACTAACAGTGGTATACCAGGTATATGTGGGGTCTCTTATATGACAACCTTTCTCTCTGGTAGCCACTGCTATGCCCTTAACCCTAAACAGGGGTAGGTTTGAACATAGGTTGTAATTCCTACCACGCTGAATCTCTATATAATCCTTATACCGCCAGAAAAAAAAATCGATTTGTTATAGGGGCCCCCAAACCTACCGTAGGGCGGGAGGCATCCCACCCCAAGCCATGGGCAAGGTCTTTCCTCGCTCAAGCGCAGCTGCCTGAATTGGCGCCTCTGACGCCGCTTAGGGTTTAAGGTTTTGGGCAAAATTCAACTGGGTCTTGAAATCCTGCAGTACAACTTCTGGGGAGGAATCCTGCTCAATGCGCAAAGGAATAGTGGCGGTACTACTAAACCCAATAGCGATGAGTAACAAACGAATAATCATAGCAGTGATAAGAAGCGGGGTAGCAGAAAAAGGAGTACAGTCCACTTCAAGTAGATAGAATATTATGGCTTTAGGTATATTGTAATAAGATCCTCATATACCCCACATTCTACCTACTTAAGGGGGACTACAAATCCATCCTGCAAGTGCAAGCGGAGTAAACCACTCCGCCCAGCACTGACTTCAACCTCTCGGATGAAACATAAAGCTCTAAAAGGATTCTAGAAGGGTTATATAGGGGCTATAAAGGGGTTGTATAGACAATACATAGGGCCATATAGGGGCTACAAAAGGGTTACATAAAGATAGGATGAGGGTTATGGGCGCTTGCAACCGCGGTTGAAAGGGAATAGTAGCCTGCCAGACTTTGCATGTCACTGCCGTGCGCATGCAGGTTGTTATTCACATCTCCTTGTCCGGTTTCTTGCCCTCGGTGGTGTCCTTATCCAAGCCATACCTCAACTGCTCTGTCTGTCCCTTGCAGCATCACCAAGCAAAACACTCTCAAAGTGGCCATGTAGCTGAGTCTACTTGGGCCCTAGAATATTTATGTGGGAACCCTTTTCGGGCCCTAGACCCTAAACCCTAGTTTCTATGTACCTATTGGCCCTGTGGGACGGCGACCACCTACCTAGCATGTGTGAGCATGCGAATCCTCCTCCTGTCCCAGTACTACCAGCTCTGTTACAAGGTGCTTGCAGGTTTGAGGGATGTTGTAGGGAATAAACAGATCCCGAAGCCGAAGTAACTCCCAAAACCTGGCTTGGTTTTGTTCCATGGAACTTGGAGATATGGGAATTCTCAATAGTTAGCGGCCCTGAGTGACCTAGCCCAAAAGGGATAAAGGGATAGATTTCCCTAGGAATCCACGTATATAGATAGTACCTACTTCAGGCCCCAAAGTCTGTAAGTATCACCTACATTGGGCAGTTTGGATCCCTAGGACTATGCCTTAAATCCACTAAACCCTAAACCCTAAACCATGTTAGGGCTCCTATTCTAATTTCGGGCATTAACTAAACCTTATGTTTTGGATCTTTTCAGTGCCTGGTCTGAGCCTGAGCTGGCGGGTGAGATTGGAGATGCGGGGGCTACGCTTCCAGTATCACGGCTGCTGCCTCCACAAACCCTTAGGGTCCAAGAACCCAAAATAGCAGAGCTTTAGGGCCCAAATACCATTACCATTCTAGCATTTGGGCCCTGAAGCCCTATTATTTGGGTACTTGGACCCCTAGGGAAAGGGACCCTAAACTCCAAACCCTAGACCCTATGATAGCAACCTTTAAGTCCAGACTTGCAAGCTGTTCAATGGACTTTGACCTGATCTCAGCATGGCCGTGTGAAACCCTGAATTTCGAGAGCTCTTGGAAGGAGACACCTGCAACAGGACAGGTGCAAGATTGAGCGTTGGGATTTTGCGGTGCAAGATTGTGCCAGCAAATTCCTAGTATGACTCTGGGTTGTCCTTTCAGCCCTTTGAAAATTATCTACTAGTAAGGTTCTCTACAAAATAATACAGTGAATCAAAAAAGACACCAAAAGGCAACCCAGGACTGTATAAGTGGCGTCCTTGTTGGCCAAGCTGGTATTCTTGACCCTGGCTTAACTGTGCAGACTCCTCTTTCTGCCTGCCTTGAACACCCCACCTGTATACAACAAGCTTGCAAATGATCATGAATCCTTGGAGGGTCCCCTACCCGTGGAACTATATCCCTATATCTAACCGTATATATACCCTTAATATTACCTTATATAACCCCAATATAAGCCCTAATACCCTGGAACCCTCAGTCTTGTCAACAAGCAGCTCATTGTAGATCTCAAGGAAAGAGCAGCACACCAGAAACTTGCGCGAGTCAGAGGACAGCCGATAAATACCTCGGGCTCGCCCACACTCGCCACTCTCAACTGGAAACCGGTCTCCGTCCTCAATGCTCAAACCCTAAGCTCAAACCCTGAGCTCAAACCCTTGAGAAACACAACTTGCTTGTGCCTTATAGCTCTTGAAAGAACACAACTGGCTGGTGTCTTTAGTGTCTAAAATGATGCTTGCATAGAACTGTTCACAGCATGCGGGAGGGAGCGGCTGCCTGCGAATTCATGCAGAGGACGACCGAATCAACTAGAGCAACTTACTTGACATCGACGTTGAAAGGATTGTGCCACCGCGGTTGCGCTACAACTGCATTACATCGAGTTCTCTGGGTTGGAAGACATACTCTCCCTCCCCTCAAAAATTGGCCCTCGCACCCTGTCTGAACACAATCAGCAAATGTCATTCTACATTAGGGGGTAAGACATTGAGAGATTTGGGGCTTGGAGGAGAGTTAGCTTATGACGACCATCACTGCGACGCTCTTTCATCAGGCAAATTGCTCCAAGCAATGATAAAAAATCAAACGGCACATGAAAAGGGAGCTACATGGAGCTACCATGTATGGTTTAGGGTTTAGTGAAAGGAGAAACAGATTTAGGTAGCAAACATGGACCACGAAAGGGAGACTGGGTTCATGTAGCGGCTTACATGGTGAGACTGGTGACACATATCTGACCGATAATTCCTTCATTTGAGTTCCTAGGTTGCTATCCCCATACATACACAGAGAACCAATTTTTGGCTTACGGAATTTGTGCTTCCCCTAAGTCTTGGGGCACGAGTGGAGAAAGCTCTCTGACCATGTTAAGCTGGGTGGTACTTTACAGGCCCCAAGGTTATCTGTTAATAGAGCCCCTTATACAACAGTAGCGGAAATGATTAAATATCCCAAAATGCCACCTAGTAAAACTTGGACCACAAACCCCGAGTCAACACCCCTGCATGCGTGGTCTGGCTCTGTTACGTTAACTTTCAGGAAAACAGGAAAACATCTTTAAGCGACACTTCCGATTTACCATGCTCTTTAGGCGCAGGATCGAACTCATAATTAAACATAATGTGAGAGCCTAAATAACTGCCGAGATCGTGGTCCTAGACTGCTTGTATAATTCTAATATAGTGCAGAATACATCCGCCGTTTACAAAAAATGGAATTTGGTATGCGTCTAGATTAGTCATTCATGTTATTTACCATCCGCTCATGCTCGGAGTGCCGGGATGAACTTACTGAACGTAGGAAGAAACCCTCATCCACAATACGGATTCGTATAGGGTAGGTCTCAGAACCAGCCGGAGCCCAAAATCCCTGCACCGCCTGCACCCGCCAAACCCTAAGCCCCCTCAACCTAACAAAGGCACATTCGAAGAGCGACCACACACAGGAAACCTCTAGGACATAGTGGGGTTTAGGGTTTAGGGTTTGTAGGAATATGCAAGGAATATATGTACCAAGGTCCTTATCTTGCTATTAAATTCCTGTTGTAGTCTTGGGGTTACATGTTTGGGGTCCCAAATACCCCAACAGTCAAAAATGCTCCAGTAATCATATCCTCGCCTGAAACCTGTACATTGCACTGCAAATTATTACCATTCCCCAAATCTCAAGTACCCATTTTATTGGTTACTTGAGCCTTAAGGTTAAGGCCCCTTTTAACCAAGACACGCTCCAACCCTGAACTCTACACCCCCTCAACCTATAGTCCCCCTTTAGTAGATAGAATATGGGTTATATGGGGATCTTATTAGAATATACCCAAAGCCCTATTCTATCTACTTAAGGGGGACTGTAAACCCTAAACCCAAATCTGGGTGCGCTCGAAGAGTGTATCCGCTATCCTCGGAATCAAGCCCCGATCATCCTTGTTGTTTCTGTCAGACCTCATAGCTCTGACGAGGTTGGGGGTTTAGGATTTAGGGGTTTAGTGCTTGTGGTTTAGGAGTTTAGGGCGGGATTTGGGCTTGGGGAATAATAATGGAAGACAGAATAGGTAGCACTAGATGGTTTAGGTTTCAAGCTTTAAAGGGGTAACTGCCTTACCAGCGGTTGGGACTGAAATCGAGAAGATGGTTCAACATGAACTGGACCCGGGATTTTTGTAAGTACCACAGCAAGCCGGAGTTTGGATATCGCTCCCACCCAGAGCAGTCCCCAGATGTTGAAACTGGAGTTAAAACAACTGGAATAAGGGCGGTATCCAAGCTAATTCGTTGAGAGTCCAGCCTAAGGGCGCGGGGATTGTGAGAGTATGGACCCCCTTCTTAGACTTCGGATGTACGTGAGGAAAGTTTTTTTACAAATAGTTTACCCTACACCCAAGAGCCTAAACCCTAAAGCCTAAACCCTAGACCCTAAACCCTGAACCCAAGACCCTAAAGCCTCAACCCTAGGCTTCATAGAGGAAAGCCGTCTTCTGAAGCAAAGAACTTGTGACCCATCTACAGCTTTAGCTGAAGGAGAATTAGGGTTTAGTGTGTGGGGTTTAGGGTTTAGCGTTTAGGCATTCAGAATCCAGGCACAACAACCACAGCATAGCCACCCATGCCAACTGCATCAGTATGCTGACCAGTTTGAGAGCAGGCTTTTGAAACTAGACGAATGATTAATGACAAGCATGGCATGTGGGAAAGAAGCTTAGAATACCACTTGCATGGACATCGTAAATAGCAATGTTTGTGTAATGTTCTAGGAGCTCTTTAGCACGATATTGCTGCTGTGAACCCTCTTTTTTGAGCTTGTTGACCAATAACAAAGGCAACGGGAAGGAGGCTCCAACAGTAGGCATACACAGAATAAACGACTTTAGACTACAGCAACCTAAATAACTTCCAATATCATTTTGGCACCCTATACCATTATTGTGTCAGGTACCTTATGACCGTAGTATGAGTGATTATTCCAAATTCTAATACAATACATTTGAGCTACGAACCCCTCCAGTTCTGGATGCCTACAAAATCATTCAAATGGTAGTACGACCATCCAAGCAGCTGACAATGCAAAAGAGACACCGTCAAGCCTGAACACGAAAAAAAAAAGCGGGGCTCCTGCAAAAAAAAAGGCAGTGATGGTTTTGAGGCAGACGCATCATGGTATGAGTCTTTCCGGACCCAGTCTGACCGTAGGCGAAGATTGTAGCGTTGTATCCTGCAAGCGGGTCTTCATGTTTGCATGTTGATGCCTTGTTTTCGGCGCTCTGGGGTCCAAGTATCCAAAAGTTTTACTCAAACAAAGGTAATACGGAAATAGGGCAGGTTCCAGCAAAGTTGTGTCAACCTTCACGTGGTCACAGAGTCTGCTGACAAAACCCTTCCTGAAAGTCCATGTGCCCCATCCTTGGATAACTGGGGGTTTGGCAACGGTGCTTGGTGTACGGTCGTTGGGATTTTGGCAACGGTGCGTTGGAGGGTGTATTGTCGTTGAATACGGGGACCCTGAGGGCTTCCATCCTAAACCAGCTTAGAACCCAAAGGTCCTGCTATTAGAACGACTACTCTACTTGAGATTAGGCTTAGCTGGGGCAGTCGACGTGAAAGGTCTTTGCAGCTAACATCGAAGTCCAGGTCCCTGGGTGTATGCTCCAGGGTGAGATTTAAAAGCATCAGGGACGTAGGGGGCTGGTAATTGGTAAAGTTTGTAGGGTTATAGGATTTAGCCTGAAACTCCAAGCACAGTTGCTCTAGCTCGGGTCTTGCATACAGCTCCCCGTAGTGGCTACATGGACATTTCTCATAACAGTCCTGTATTATCCCCACTGTTAAACCTTAAGCCCTAAGCCCTAAACGCTCCCTTACAACCCTTGTATGGCTGGTTGTCGAAATTTTGGTCCCTTTTTGGATCGCTGTTATAATGCGGCACCTAATATTTAGGGTACCCAAAAAGCAACCACAAAATTGACAACCACCCCAAAGAATGGGGCTTTGGAAGGGATGCATAGGACTATATCAGGATTCATAGGGTTTGGGGTTCAAGAACCCAACTGAGAGGGCTTTATAGGGCTCAATTTCATAATCTCCATTTCTACATGAACTGGGATCCCAATTAATCGTGTTGCTGATGATGATCGAGTATGGGTTGCGTGCGGGGGCACGAGCATCATCAGCATTATTGAGCACCCCCATTTTGGACTAAGTTAGAGACAGGAAAACCTTAAAACCTTACAAAACCATCAAGGACGCACGAACATCACTTTTACAGAGCCTTCTCATAACCTGGAGCATCATCAGCACAATGGGGACTCCGTTTTGGGTTCAAGAAGGGGGACCGCCAAGCCGTCCCATGCCACAAGGTCCGCAACATGTTACTTAGGTACTTGGTATGGGGTTGTGCTCCGGAATGAAGATGGCTATCTTCACAAATGGGAGCAACAAGTTTGATAAGCTTGCGTAAGACAACTTTAAATCCCAGACTCTATACATCCCTATGAATCTGAGACATGTCCAGGGTTTAGGTGCTTAGGGCCCAGGGCTTACGGCGAAAATGAGGGAAACCTTCAGACCCATCCCAAACTAGAATCGAAACTTCCCGCTTCAATCCTTCGAAGGACTTGTCCAGCAATGGCAGGCCCAAAGCACGAAACACCTGCAATAGTCTGATTTACGCCCCAAACAATGGAATGGAATCGGCTCGTGCCGGCTGTAATTTGGGAAGATTATGTGGATTCTTCCGGACAGTTCGTGGGGCCTGCATGATGAGAACAAGTGTGCTTAAGGTATGCCGCAGTCATGGAATCAGGACGGCAAGAAACCACATTGTAATTCCACATTGCGTGTCTGCAAGAGCCCCGGTAAGTGTGCTTCTGTTTCATAGGAAATGCTCCATGACCCAACAGCACCAGCCAACCCGAGCCCTCCGCCCCACAACAGCAAGCTGGAGATCCCCGTAACCGACATACATAGGAGCCTCTCAAGACTAGGTCACGTTTCGGGGTGGGGGGGAAGGGTCCTGGTAAAAGGGTTCAACCTTGCCAAGCCTGTGAGAAGTGGTACCCAATAAAAGCCAAACTCTGTGTAAGCCCATTGTGTGGTCCCAAGATTTCTGCTCGGGTGTTCGAAGCAAGGTGTCAACTCCCACAACGCATGTCACCTAGCTACCAATAAGGCCTTTCTAAGTAGAAAGCACCCCTTGTGGGTTTAGGGTTGCATCAAAACTCTCTGCTGTTTAGGAAGACGCGCAAGCCATGAAGAATCTCGCGACCCCATGCGACATCCACATCCTGAAGAAGCTCTTCATCTAAGATCTCCTCTCTGCTTTGCCTGAGCCACCTGGAATCCATGTGTTCTTTGGTCTGAACTCCTAGTATCCCACATCATCACCCCTGAAATCAGCCCCTCTGCGATCCACTGTCTAACCGCTTTGTAGGATTGTAGACTATGGCTCATGTAGGTGGACTAGCTGCCCCTGAGGCCTTAAAGGTTAACCTGTGCATCAGCAGTCGTGGACCCTTCACACCCTAAATTCCTACACCCTACCTCGCTCAACCCTGAACCCTAAATCCCTTCGACCTAACTCTCTAACTCCTAAAACCCAAACCCCTAGACCCTCAATCTAAAAAATCATGAAGCCTGATCCAATGTTCATCCCCAAGCCTTCTCCCAAACCACGTGAAAGTAATGCTACGTAGCCTTGCCTGGGGCTGTGAGGACTCGGAGCCTCAGCATCGTGCACTGTAAAAGCTGTATCGGATTATATGAGGTCATATATAGGGATGGAAGCATGACAAATCAAAAGTTTGAGCACATCATTTTCTGTTTTTTTTGGGTTTGCAGGGTTTGGAGGGTTTGGAGGGTTTGGGGGCTTGGGGGCTTGGGGGTTGGGGGGTTCAGGGTGTAGAGCTGTCCAAAGTGCAGGTCCAGGGGATTTTGATCTGCTGGTTTTCCGCAAGAATGAGAAGCCAGTAAACTACGCTCCATTACAACATGATAGCTATGTTGCATCTACCTCAGGAGGCCTATGCACACAACAACCCCAAGGGTCCAAGTACTTGATCATCATATTTTTTTTGCCCAAAACCTGTACTACAACTACTTTCCCCAAACCCCAAGAACCTAGATTAGGGCATTTGGACCCTTAGGGCCAGCTGCTTTTTGCCACAGAGGAGGAAAGCCCATAGAGTCGACCACGGTTGCAGGCTGGTTTTCTCAAAAATGCAGTCGGGATTAGCGCTAAGCCTTAGAGCAAGATGGTCGCCCTAGCGTAGGAGGAACGCTTGGACCGTGTGCTGAGCCCCTAGACCTGCGTCCGTGTTTCCCAAATGTAGCTATATAGCCTATACTTAGGGCCCATGGGCGTTCCCATGTATGAGCTAGACTAAACTTCTAGTTTCCCTTCCTAACCCCTAAAATACTCCCCTAAACGACCCCCTTTAAGGAGTTTCGAATATAGCACATACATCATATAGCTACTTTAGGGCCCAGGTATATACTATCCAGCTATAGGGACCCAGTGGGTTGCTCTGTGTAGGCCGCAACGTCAGCAGGTTGGCACGAACCATGCTGTTCCCAGCAGAAAGACAACCTCTAAGGGTCCAAGGACCCAAATAATGATAAAACTGTTATTTTAAAGGGGTTGTAGGGGGGATATATACGGACTATATAGGACCCAAATAATGGGTCTTTAGAGCCCAAGCACTAAAATACTAACAATGGTCTTTGGGCCCTAAAACCCTATCATCTGGGTCCTTGGACCCTAAGGGAACAAAATTGAAGCGTCTGCAACTAACCCGGAAATCGTGAGGCACCCATCCGGAAGTTGTGCCACTGTACTCGCCTTTCGTTTGCAATGAGAGCTGGCTTGTGATCCTATCCACAATGTGCCCGGTCGCAGATGCTCGAACCCTCACTAAGCCCTAAACCCTCACTAAACCCTAAACTCCTTTAAGGTTCGGCTTTGGTCACACAAGCAGAGCGTGCTTGGCAGGACTTCTAACCAATTCCCTGAAAGTTCATCAAAACCTGGGCCCAAGGGACCCTGGGGCAATGTAAGGATTAAAAGGAGATTCAAGGGGTCCCGCTCAACGATTGATGAACTGTCCTTTCCACTTTTCTTACCCAACCTCTGTTCTGCTTGACACTCTCCAGGTCGTGAGGGACAGGACTTCTGCATCAACATCCATCACTCCCATGTTCCCTACTATCTATTAAAATCTACACCCTAAACCTTCCCCTCACTCCGTCTTGTGCTGTCCAAGGTGCCGAAAGCATGATCAAACTCGAATGGCTTGGTCGGGTGGTCGGCGCGCTTTAAGATAACCTGCCCGGACAAGGCTTGAGGCAGAGGTACCCCCCCTCCTGAGCACATATTGGAGCTGAGATGGTTCCGCTTACCAAAAAACGGTCGTCTAGTTGTAGGGTCGTTTATGGGTTTCGGCGCTAGTTTTTGGTAGAGTGTACATGGCCCAAAACGTTGGGATGTTGGATTGGGATTAGCGGTGCGGAGCTGTGAGTTCACATACCTTGCTGCGTTGTCATTTCACGCTACCAAAACCGGATTCTTATGACTGGATCCCGATTCTAGTTGCAAGCATCTCCTGATCCTGTCCTGCAAGAGTGCAGACCCTGCCCTGGGGCTGAAAAACACTAAGATGTGAAGCCCATGGAGGTACTACAGAGAACCTGAAACTCAATCAGAGTCCTAGGACCCAACTTGTTGATGCAAGATCTGGCATTGACCACATGCAAGGCCCTGAAATGCTGAACAAAGGCTTTGAAGGGCCTTGCCCTCTTTTGCGTTTACCTCCACGCAGACTTCTCCGCCTTCATTAAGCTCCTTTGAGCACCGGCATGTAAACAGGTATAGGATTTTGAGCAAGAACCGATATGCCTACAGGCCTACAGGTATGATTCAAGGGCAGGCATGGGGTGTGAGAAATATGCATGCTTTCCTTGAGCTGAATTCTTACTAGGCATTCTGTTGAGATTTGGTAGGCTTCGTGGCCGAAAACACATGAAGCCATGTCCGTGCTTCCTTCACGTGAGCACCTCGACTTATCTAAGATCGTTGGCAGCTCCAGTGCAATTAATGAGGCTAGCCAGTACTCCACATAGAGAGCATTGAAGACCAATGTCAGGGGAATCAAGCAAAGTCGCTCGTGATTCGAAAAGCGGGCTAGCCAAAACATCATGCTACATGAAAATACGTAATATGGTAACATTGACGGTGACGTTATCTAGTCGAAAATTGCAGCGATGACAGCACACTAAGAACCATGTCTGGCGCACAGCTGGCACGCCCATGGCCGTTTGACGACATGTACGCCTGCTCCAGGAGTAGATAATGATCAACTATAGCAAACCAGCAGACCCAAACTCTAAACCCTAAACCCTAAACCCTAAACCCCACAACCCTAAACCCTAAACCCTAAACCCCACAACCCTAAACCCTGAACCCTGAATCCTAACCCAAAACCCAAAACTCTTAACCCCCATGATTCCTCGGTGAGGATCCTGCAGTCCAACCTGCAGCTCTTGCTAGCCTTACCCCGTACCTTAACCATTGTAGGGGAGACCATGGGGTCTAGGGTTTAGGGTTGAGGGTTTAGCCTTACCCCGTACCTGAACCGTTGTAGGGGAAACCATGACTTTAGGCTTTGGGGTATTGGGGTTCGGGGCCACCTGTAACACAACAAAAGCTAGCCAGATTACTTGCACACAGTGTTAGGATAATAGCATTTAAAGGCATGCAAAGGCTAATGAGTTGTCATACTATACTGCTGCTGCGTGACCCCTGAATAGCATATGCACCTATCGGACCAAGCAAGGCGGAATGGGGAGTCTAGGCCCAAAAAGCAAACAAGTACTACCTAAACAGTCCACTTGCAGAGTCAGGGGTACTTAGTAAGTATACGCTTATAACAACCCCCATAATCCAAAAATGATAACCCCACTTATCCCCATTGTCAACCCACTTACTAGGTTTGAAAATCCAACTATCCCCTTATCCCTACGTAAACCTTCATGAGGGGGGTTCCCCTAAACCCTAAACCCTTATCCCTAAACCTTCCTTGGGGGGGGGGGGGTGGGGGGCTTGTTAAAGCAAACCTGTACATTCTCCTTCCAGTGAGCCTCCCAACAGTCCCCTTCTCATCTACCCTGAGGGTCCTAGAGGGCCCCGTTTTTGAATCCAAAACCCGAATCCAAAACCCTGAACCCTATAAACATCTCTCTCTCTCTCACTCTTTTTTCTCACTGCTCTACCCCTCCACGAGTGAGGGGCTGGGGCAATGCCCCATGCAGGGCTCTTCTTCTTCTTCTTCTCCATGCAGGGCTCTCTCTCTCCCTCTCTCTCTCTCTCTCTCTCTCATATATGTATACATATATCCCTATACATCCCTCTGTATATGTATTTTGTTATGTTATATCAAATTGGACTATATCATATTCTATTCTGTTATATTACATATACATTTGTGTTTGTATGTGTATATACATATATCTAAGTATATAAACCCCTTTAAAGGGACCCCCTCATCGGTGAATGAGCAGTCCTTCTGGCTGATAGGTCGCATGCGGACCGCCACGCAGACCTGGCATTCGATATGCTTTTGCTGGTTTGCATATAATGTCCGAAGATTAGTATGTTTTATCACTGTTGCTTCTTCGAACTTGCTATTACTATTTTGAGGGAAGTGAACATTCCTCTGCCCCTTCCAAGACATATTGTGGACATGTTGTGACAGAGAGCATTCCCCACACTGACCAAGCTACAGAAGTGTGGCTACGGAGATGCACCTGCAACAGTGAATCTTTCAGTACCATCTACTTCATCTTGACACGCCCCATGTCAAGTAGCCCCCACATCTCCCTAAACCCTGATGGAATTTGGGTTTCGGGTTTCGAAGCCCACAACTTCAAAAAACAACTGCAATCCATGCCCGCCTTTGCTCCGCAGCCTACACTATGGGCCTACGGCCAGGGAAGCTCATCATAAATGGCAACTTCAAAGCACAGACGCCGGCAGCGAGGACTTCCAAAAAGCTACCCCGAGTTTTCGGAAACACGGAAATTAGTGAATGCTATTTGGAAAAGTACCATCACGATGAGAGCACACTGGTACCAATGTCCCGGCAATTATGTTGCCCCTATTTGATTTGTCTTCGACTCCTAGCCGGGATGCAGTAGCACCGCCATCATCACCGCCCTCCATCACAGTCGAAGACGAGCAACGAACCGCAAACGTCAAAAGGACGGGATAAGAATGCTGTGGGGAGTATATGGGCTTGTGGATGAGGCTAAGGATTTCGCGCGGTTGTTTTTATGGGATAAAAGGACCCAGTGCTGATAAGCTCTAATTCCGTTCCCTGGTTGTTCTGCTGCGTTTCTGCTGAAGCAATCCCTGGGTTCTATTGCTTTGATCAACGTTCTGATCTGCTGGTACAATGATGTTGGCTGCCAAGATTTCACTGACCCAGATGGGCCCAAGTGCTTCGAGGTACCAAGAACCATTGAGGGTACTATGCAGGACCCAGAACACCTACCTATATTTGCGAACTTGAACCTCTAGGGGGGGAATCGTAAGGCATAAGTCTTACTCAAAACCATGGGACAACACGCAGCAACTTGATCCGGCGATTTCAAGGCATGCAGAAACGTGTGGGGATTTTCTCCAAAAAGAGGGTACGCCCACGAATATATACATATATATATATATATAGGGTCGAGTTTTGATGTGTCCTCCCAAATTAAACAGGAAATGTATGCAAGCACAGGTAGATTCCTGAGAAAACCCTCTTTACACTCACCAAATACCATAACGAAAGACCTACTTCATATATGAAGATTGCAAGGGATTCTAGGGGTGGTCTTTCGGGGCAAGATAGGTTTTGTTGGAGAGAAACACCTATGCAAGATTGTTCTGAGTAGCATGGGCAGACATTGGGCATGCGGCGTACGTTCTTTCATATTGCTGCGCCTCGAATTTTGGGCTCGAGCAATGGGGTCAGAATTCAAGAAACTATGCATGTCTTGAGACGGTAGCCCCACCCCCTATAAAGGCTTGCTCAGAAAAGGGCACAACACCACGGAAAAAAAAAAAAATTNNAAAAAAAAAAAAAAAAAAAAGATCCAAAAACGAGTCTATGGAATCCTCCTTAGAGGGCGCGTTGTATAGAATCCCTGTACTTGTGTGCTTTGCAGTCTTTTACCTCTAGAAAAAAATTCCGAGAGCCCGAGTTTTTCCCGATCTTTGGAAACCTGGCACCAGTAAATCTGGCCTGCACCTCACTCATTATAGTATTGTCGGGGTCCTAGGTAGTGCTAGATTTCCTCCATCACAATATAAACCCTAAACCCTAAACNNAACCCTTAACCCTAGACCCTTAAACCCTAAACCCTAAACTCTAAACCCTAAATCCCTAAACCCTAAACCCCTAAACCGTAAACCCTCAAACTAAACCATAAACCACCCTTTGGGGCGAGGTTAGGCTCACTTGTTACAATTTGCGCATCTGAGATTGAAGCTGTCATTCTCCGACGTTCAGGGTAATGAGATCTGAGGTGTACTGGTTTAGGGGTTTAGGGTTTACTTTACTCCAACTTGGTACAGGTTATAAGGGACCAGTCTTATGACAGTATGCGGCCTCTAAACTTCAAACCCCACACCCGAAACACAACCCTCAAAAGCCCCAGGGCTTTCTCAAAAGACCTCACCTCCTACTATTCTGAAGCTCTGGAACTATCTCCAATGAGTGACCTACTTCCTCCACTTTCCAAAACGTCTACCAGTCTACCCCGAAGGTTAAGGATCACACATATAGGGGTTTTAGCTGCCAGAACCCACTCGGATTATGACATTTGAGACCTGAAAGCACACTTCCATGAGGACTTGGACCTTCAGGGATATCACAATCTTACAGGAACTATGTATCCCCAAATCTTTGGAACGCACCTGCAGATGGAGAGCACTACTCACAGCTTACCTTCAAGCGCAGAATGGTTTAGGGTCATAGGATACAACGCTCCAACCTGATAAGAGACCTAAACAACACACAGAGGTACGCCGTAGAACTGCATCAGCACTTCTCAAAACCGTTGGCGTTTCGAGGTTAAACACTAAGGGTCCAAGTACCTAATAATCATATACTTACCCGAAACCTAGACTATACTTCCTCTTACCCCAAACCCAAGTACCTAAATATTGGGTACATGGACCCTTAGGGAAAGGCCCAAAGAAGGGAAACTTTGGAATGGGATCCCTCCCCAAAGATGCCTGTGGGCTTGAGTGTGCTCACAGAATTCCTGGCCAAATGTCAGTTTCCATAAATTCGGGGGATCGCAATGTAGACCTCAACACGCTATGGTTCAAATCATGGGGACCTTTCAAAGGCAGCCCCTACCCTAAACCCTAAACCCTACACCCCTAAACCCTACTTTTGGGAACCCCCCCCCAAATGCAGGCATGCGCAAGGCCCCATGCAGAGTAGCTCGACAGTTGCCATACGGTGGGCGCGAAACCTGAAAGGATGCAGGTTAAGGGTTTAGGGTTTAGGTACGCTCGGGAACCGTTTTGGATACTAAAAATCCTGCATGCGGTTGTTGTAGACTACATTGGGGTTCATATTGGGATTATACCTATGTAGAATCGAATGGGAAAGAACATGGCAAATCACATGGGAACCGTAATTTAGGGTTTAGGGTTTAGGGACTCATCATACTGTACTACTACCATTCCCAAGGTATAGGGTACTCGGGGTCATGCAGGTTTTTCAGTATCCAGCGTGGAGGTATATGCTGGGATTGTGAGGACATTATACCCAAAGGTCTTCTCCTAAGGAGTGGGGGCAGAAATATAACGACTAAAGTGAGCAACGTAGGGGCCATAACAGAGAATCAGCAGTCCGGACTTGAGCGTGAGTAAGTATGCGGCGTGCTCTGGAAGGATATGAACCGTCAACCAAAAACCTTTCGAGACTTGGGGCTGAATCGCACCGGATACACTTTGATCTCTGCTAGTAAGGGTTTAGGGCTTTGGCTTTGAACCATGATCCGGTTCTTCTCATTCCTATAGCAACTCTGTCACTACCATCATATGAGCCATATTCTAAACTCCTTAAAGGGGGTTATATAGGGGATTATATAGGGACTACTATAAGGGTTATTAATGGGGATACTAGGAGTTTAGACAATGGCTCATATCCCTATTATGGTAACTTGAATGAAGTCCCTTAACAGCAGCCCAGATTTTGGAAGCCCTCAGGAGTGTAAGGAGCCTAAAAGCTCCAACTTCATTCTTGTTTCTTGTGGTTTCCCTGGGGCTCCATGTCTATAAATAATACCTACATTGGGCCCCAATGTCTATAAATAGTGCCTACATTGGGCTATTTGGAGCCCTTGGGTTTTAAAATGTTTTAAGGTGTCATGCGTACCCCAATAAAAAGCTACCAACAGCTACCGCAAAATGTACCATGAGTCCTAAAACCCTAAACCCTAAACCCTAAACCCCCCATAATGACCTCTTTTGTGCGAGTTTCCTGAAGTCTGCTTTGGGATGAATCCGTTCTGTAGTTTCTTTTAGTGCTATAGTGTGTATCTATATATATTTATATGTAAGTATGTAATATGTTGTAGTATATACATATAGTATAATAGAATATATTACACTATGTTCAGATGTGTGTGTGCCAGGACCCTCCTTTTACCCTCAAATCGAAGTATATGGTCCCTAATAGCGGTATTTCGGGTATGCAGAGGGTAGATGGAAGGTCTAGGTATGCGTATGCATAATATATATGCTACACCCCCCATGTACCCACATTTGGTGTGTTGAGATGGTGTCTGAAGCCATTTTCATGGCATTCTATAGGGTATGCTCTATCCCCTATATATGATATTTCCTGTATGCCTTTTNNCCTTTTATTTACCCCATGGAGTACTACAGAATACCGTATTCAATCTTCTATACAATACCCCATAGAATACCATACATAGAAGGATTTGGTTTCGCGGCGTTTTTACACATTCCCTGTTTGCATTTCATTTACCCTATAGAATAACCTATAGACATATCATATATTTAAGTGTCTATGTATGGAAAATCAAGAGGAGCGCAAGTTCTGAGAATTTACCAATTTACTTGCAACTTTTTGAGTAAGGAGTTTTGAATAAAGGAAATCAGGAAT
>CAJNIZ010026569.1:54058-78675 GCA_905231905.1 Symbiodinium pilosum | reverse complement strand
CCTGCTACTTATAACATATTCAATTGTTTTTAGTCAACGGTATAACACGCTTGCAAAAGCCTTCCATCACACTTTGTCTTTGTCTCACACATGCTCCGTCCACGGCGAACATCATTTCCAGAATCACTACGAGCGATCTGCGCAGCGAAAGTGCGTGTCCAAAGCCAGGAAAAATTCCACTCCCTGGCCCTGGAACTGCGGGTCTCGCGGACCCAAATTTGGTCCCAGATCTCGGCCCAGACGGGGGTACACGCAGACCCAGAAACAGCGTTGCAGAATTTGACCTCCGCGGTCTTCAGGATTGAGGGAGAACTGGTGTCCGTCCAACAGTTGTTCGGACACTTGGTGTCAATACCAGGTCAGGTCCAGCTGCATCAACGGGTGTCAGTAAACCTCTTGCTAAGGTAGAGAGGTTCAGGAACCGCAAGCCACAACGGGCTGACCTCTCTGAGGCGCTTACTGCCCTGTTGGCCAGACAGCAGTGGCCAGAGGACCACCTTCCCTTGGAGCTGGGACTTGTTATTGCCGATACTGATGACTCAGTCACAGCCAACCGTGAAGAAGAGTGCAGGGCCCTTGCGGTTTATCAAGGACTGCGGCCGAACGAGGGGTGCGCGATAGCATTGTGGAGATCCTCTCTATCCTGCCGCCTGCTGCGCCACCAGTCCGACTAGAAATCCCCCTCATGGGCTTTAGCCACCTTTATAAGTTCTGCGTTGCGCTGGTCCACTGACTCCAATACCGGCCTAAACCCGGACTCCTACCGTAGGCTTATGATCCTCTTGTATGTCAGACGATTGGCGGATTTTATCGCCTTTCACCTACGCAATTTTGAGGGAGTCTCCATCTGTCCAACGTTCGCAACACGCAAGCCTTGCGCACCTCCTGGAGAGATCATTCTGGGAAGCTGCCATTACGCACGCGCTTGTGAGGTGCAGCGTGGGCAGATGCAGTGCACTCAATTTGGTAAGCGCTTACGCCAACAAAGAAGGTGGAGATTACAAGATACACACCCTATTTGTTAGCCTCCCTCCTGCAGCGGGGATCATTTTCATTCAAAGCATGCAGCGCGACCTGAAGCATGAGAACGCAGACATGCGAAGGCCCCTGCAGGTATTGAACTTCAAGCTGTCTGATTACAGAATACACTTTAAAGTCCATGGATTGCTCCCGCTTCCACCATATGTACACAGAGTGCTCTAGGTCCTTTGGACAAGGCTTCGAGAATTTTGAGGCGCCTGGGTCTGTAAACACTTGAGGCTGCCCCATGACAGAACCTTTACCCCTGGGGTGCACCTGCCTGGACAGGAAACATTTTGCAGGATCGGGACGAGCAATGGCAACAGGCAAGGGAGGAAGCGTGTAGGCTGCACCCACCAGAGGCTCGCCCACCAAGGCTTAGCGCGTCTGCCGCGCCGTCTCAAGGCACTCCGGGTCGCAGCTGGAGAGCGGGCCCCTGCCAAACCCCAAGAAAGCAAGGACCTGACCAATAGCCATGACCTCCTCCAAAGCGGACATGGCGGCCTAGTAACGCATGCAGTCCGCAGTCTCACTGAGTCCGGCAACCAGGTTCAGCAGACAGCCCTCGTTCCTCGACCCTAACATCCAGCCGCTGCGAAGGATGGAGTTTCTGGAACCGCTTCTGCCTGCTTGGGAGCTTGCTCAGCAATCCTTTTCAGTGGTCATGGGCTACCAAGAGTCCGAGCTTCATCAGCGGCTAAACACCTGCAGCGGCACCTTGTGGCAAATATACAATGAGTTCGGCGACGCTGAACTGCCTTGCGCCGAGGCTGTCGCGACTGCTGGACGGTGCCGTCCCAGGAAACGGAGTCAGAGGGAAGCCCCGAAGACTGTTGCGGAATATGTTGCAGACATCATTCCAAAACTCCAGTAGAAGAACATTATAGGGACACAACAACCCAGACTACCGGCAACCCCCAAGGAACAAACATGGATAACTAAAACTCTTGTGTTTGCTTAAGGCTGAATCCAAACGGTAGTGTCCCAAAGCAAAAGCTCCCCAATATAGACCCTCCTTTTCATAGGGACCCCGAAAATGGTACCCGTATTACTCGGTAAGCCTCAAACCTTATATATGCCATTCTAAACGAGTTGCCTTTTTTTGCGGCGCAGCGTGCGCCATCATTTCATTTGCAGTAGCCTTACGTGCTTTTTCGGCATCTTCTGATTTCAAACGATTGGGCTGGTCTACACGAGCAGCATCACAAAGATTGCAACTCCAGTTGGGACCAGAGCTGCTGATTCAGCATTCAGCGTGCTTTCTATACAATATTAATCCCAAACCCAAGCTAGAACAACCCAGGCTAGAAATAGTTCTAGCGCTAAATTGCTCTCAGTGACGCAAGAGGGCTTAAGAGTGGAAATGGCGCTGGAGCAGTGAGATTGCCGCCAATGTCAAAATTTGCTGAGTTCTGTTCCTGGAGACTGCAAATTTAATCTTGGTGCCGAAAACGTTTTATAAAATTTCAGATTTGACCAGGAACGGATCAAAACAAGCATGTCGGCTTTTTCGAAGGACCCAATGGCAGCTTGTGCCTTTTTAAGAGGCTTTTTGGAAATCCAACAGTTCAGGAGTGCCGTGATGCGCAGCCAAAAGTTGGCAGTCCCTCCTGTTAGGAAAACCCAACTTGGTTTGATTCTGGAGTAATGAATGGAGCGAGATCTCCCAGTGTTGGGTCTGCGAGGTTCGGGCGCAAACTCCAAGGATGAGGGCAAAGTTCCTTGCGTACGTGTATGTTGTCGAGGTGAATGCCTTGATGACTGCTCCGTGTGTGGCATTTCGGTCTTTGGGCTGCCCTTCTGTGCAAACTTCTCCGGTTGTGTGAGTTGTCATTTGCTTGAGAGTCTGTTTCGCGTATGTCCACGGGGCAAAATTGCGTTTGCAAAACACGGCAGATATTAGCTGATGTTTGCGTGCCACGAATTCAGCAAACAGTGCTCACATGGAGGCTTGCTAGCTTCCATGTACCATGTTTTCTCACTCTCTTCAGCTTGACAAGACAACTTCGGTGTAACTTTCCTTTAGAGCTGCAGCGCGTGCAACACGTGAAACCTTTGGCAAGCTTTTGTACAACTCACAGAAGTCTATATCTAGGTGCGGACAAATCCTCGAAACTTAAATTACACACCAAAGTTCTAGTCACAAAAAAAGGTTCTTGAGGCCTTTTCCACAAACGTCCAATGAGCCTGACTCTGACTGTTGGGCGCAGCTTTCACAAGACTAGCTCATACAGGAAGTTAGAGCAAAGTTGATCGACAGCAGGCATGTCATCAACATAGAAGGCCACTTTCAGCATCACCTGCGAAACGGACATATTTCTCAGTGTGTATACTGTGCACTTCGGTGACCGCTGCAACGCTCTAATCGCCCAGACTTCAACCCGGAGAATTCGCACGCTCAAAGGGGTGGAGCTAACAAGCCAAAAGCGATTTGCGACATCCAGCGGTACTGTCTGTCTAAAGCGCAGAGACAGCATCATCGGTGGTCATAAAGCATCTTGGCAAAGGGCTTCTGCCTTGCGCTGGATTTACGCTCATGACCTTACACGCAAGAAGAATTATTTCAAGGTTGAGGGGATGTGGCTGTAAGATGTTAGATTCCTGCAATCGCACTATGGCATCCTTGAACACATCTTCCAACCTAACACTCGCCCATGAAGAGGAATGCTACTGTGCAGGCACCTGGAGAATCCTACCATGTTAGCTCTCTCTCCAAGAAGCATCTGACGTTGTCCTGGCAGCTTTCCAGTGGCCTTCACGAATGCGCATCTCAATGCCTTGGCGAAGTATATCGATTTTCTCTTGTATCGTCGACATGACTGAGAAGCTGTCTAGGTTCCAATGCCAGACACTGCCACCGCCTACCGCCATGGATGGCAATGGAATCTTACAAAACTGCGCGTGTCTCCATATGATGGCGGGGGTTTCGGTCGAAAACCGTTCCCTTGTCGTCGCTTAGGAGAAGATCTGCAGATGACAAAGTTTGGAAAGCAAAATTAAGTTTGTTTGTTCTGATGGAGTCGAAAATTCGCATCCATGTCCGTTGCTCGAGATGGACAAAACCGTCATGGCATTGGATCTTGATTTGAGTGCCATGTCACGCCCATTGAAGCCATGAGGTTTCAGCGAGGGTGCTGATTTCACCTCGGTTCAAGTGCTGCTCCATTGGGGCACGCTTCGTTCCTGCGGGCTCGAGTTGGCTGTGTTGATTGCATCCATTATCAGCCATGAGATCTGTCCCCACGAGGCAGACGCCTGAAATGGTCTGAACGAATACCCCTGTTGCTTTTGTCTGATCAACAAGTTTGAATCAAGTGTGCGAGCGGAGAGCCTGATATCATACAGCTCATTGATAGTATATAGAAGCGGACAAACATGATGGTTTGGAAAAGAATTAATTACCTCAGTATTATGAGTGTGCTGAATGGCATCTCACTGAGTTACCGATGTGCGCCGTGGCTAGATTACGGAAGTGCTGAGGGAAAGGCTGAGCAAAGGTTGCAAGAACAACGCCAGCAAACAGCTAATACTGGTTGATTCTGCCTTGTCGGATTGTTTTGATATGTTGTTTGATGCTGCATGCCTGGATTCGTGCCCTTTGCGTTAAAGATTCTGGCAGTTGATAACTGTAAATTCCCATGTAGTAGACCCAAGCGGGTACGCGTGTAATCTGCTTGGACGTTGGCAACGGCATTCTGGGCCTTCCTTTGTCACCTCGCGTGATTCCACCCAGAGGCGCATTATGTAACATCAGAAAAAAGGCGAAGATAAAATGTCTTGGCTGCTGACACCGGCCTGGTGGGCCTGAATGTAGATCTGAAGCTGTGCAATATTTCTGTAGTCCGTGTTCGGCTCTCTGGCATTGGAAAATTCTGCGCACAACAAAGTAGCACCACACCTTCATGTTGCGGACAATATTTTCTTGGCATCGTGCAAGGGAGGAAGCTCTGGAAATCAACCGGATTCTGCCATGGTGGAAGAGGTTCCACCTTTGCAGTGGCAAGTAGTACGAAGCGTTCATGTTGCCCATGTAGCTGGTAAGAGTGGATTGAGCAGTATCTGGCCTCCAATATGGGCCCAGCATTTGCACAAAAGAAATATGTTTTTTCCAACTCCCTACAGGAAGGTGGGTGAAAAACAATCGCACAAAAAACTCAAGCCGTGCTAGCCTCTACGATAAACAGGTTTGTCGCTACTTTCTTCGGTGCTTCGCTAGAATTCGGGCAGGTGGTTCCTGCCTGTCTCGACGAGTCAGCACTGTTGTGTGTCAGGCAGGCCACCTCAATCCCTGTGTGAGGTCGTCTGAATGCATGTGCAACATTCGCCCGCCCACATTAAGGCAGAATGCGTGACAAAGACCTGGAGTCTCCTTAAGTGTTCTGTTGGTATAGAACCGTTCACTCAAACGAATTTTCTTTCACGTCGACCCCACATGTAACTTGTTTGCCGAACCTTTTAATGAAGATCGTGACTTCTCTCCTTAAGCTTGTTTGGGTTTAATTGTTGCCCACAGAAAAATGTCCAGCACTGGCGTTCTGGCATCGAAGAGCTGTTTGGGTGCATGAAGCAAACCAACACGTTCAAAACATGCACGACAGTTTTCGCTGAAGTGTCTGTGCTAACACGAAGAATCAAGTGCCACTTTTCTCCGTTTTTGACAGCCAGCATGTTCACAAGTTCCACATTATGTTGGGTGTTTTGAAAACAGTGAAGCGTCAACATGTTCATCGCATCTGGTATTTTGAGCGTTAACAAGTTACTGTTCAGCTGAGTTGAAACATTGCGGTACACCCTAAGTCCCTTAAGGTGGAGGAGGGCTTGTAGGCTTTTGGGCGGATTGGGATTTGAAATTTATTCTTTTGGGACTAAGGTATAGGTGAGGATTACGATTATCGACCCAGCTTCCATAGACCATACCCTCGACACAAGCCGGGGGGCTCTGAACCCTGAATATCTGCCTCTGAACATTTTCGACACCGAAGTTCTGCTTGTTGCTTTGTGGCTCCAGAAGCACACAAACTTATACTGGCCCTGCCAGCATGGAAGCTTCACTTGATTTGAGATTTGGAGACTGATGGTTCGAGGTTTCGGGTCGTCTTTGAGCGTCAGAGCCGTTGCAGGGCTGAGAAGTCTAACCCTAAACCCCTAACTGAACCTTAATCCCTAAACCGTAAACGTTAAATTGAGTGGTGAGGACTTCACGGCCAGCTTTCTTACGGATGTATGAACATTTACGGGGTTTAAAGGCTGAAGCTACAGGTTTTAGGTTTAGGGTATTATCGCACAACTTTGAAGGAATTATTAGAATTAATGTTGTAAAGGATAGGAGGTTTGGGCGGTTAATCATGTTAGCTTGGAGGTTTTGGCGGGTCACAGTGAGGGACTCCCGTGATGTAGCTGCCATTTGGAAAGCGGAATTTCTCTCAATGCTGCTAGTATGAACCTTAATCCTAAATCCTGAAGCCAGGGGACTTGCATAATTTTCTTGCATCCCTGATGCCGCCCCCGGATCGGTTGAAGCTTTTCTAACCGAGTTCCTATGGGGTTATCTGAGGATACAACGGGGTCTAGAGGGATATCTAGGGATATTATTTCCCAAGGTCATTCTTCCAGGATTATCATTCAGAGTGGTGTTCTTGAACGTGCGAACTTGAGCCGCAGAGTCGTCACGCCTTGACCCCCACGACCCCAACGCTCCAAATGCTTCGAGCCTACAATTTTTTGCTACTAGACCCCAAAGAACTAAGGTTGATACTCAAACTCCTGCATGGCCTTAAGTGGTTCATACATCGGGCATTACAGGTTTTAAGCATAGTAAGATAACGCAGGATTGTTCAGTATCAACCGTATGACCCCCTAATATCTAAAAGCAAGTGATCAAATTGGGAACCCCAAACTCCGGCGCGCCACTACATTCACATGCCCCTAAACTCCTAGACCGCCGCTGAACCCAACTCCGCTGATCATGCATCCAAAAGCTCCAACTGAATGATGTAGGTTTTAGGGTTTAGGGGTGTAAGGTATAGAGTTTTTTAAGTTACAGCAGGTCTCAAGTCAAACCGTATTCAAATCAAGCAGGAACTTCTTGAGTTTTTTCCTTAAAAAGTCTGCAACGAGGACCCTTATAGTCCCTCTGTGGTCCCATGTATCCCTGAAGTCCTTCAGGGCCCCCTATTCTGAGAATACTTCGACACCTAACCTTATATAAAACTTAGGCCCGAGACGCACTGAATCAACAGCTCTTAGTTCCAAGCCCTGTAATCTTACATTCACCTATATTCAGACCCATGACAGTACCTAGAACATGGATCCTCTATCTAGACCCATCATAAGCTTTTTTCTATTTGTTGGTGGTTTTGGGTAGACGCTAAACCCGAAACCGCTTAAACCTAAACCAAAAACTCTAAACCCTAAACCGCTTATACCCTCAACCCTACACCACTACTACCCTAAACCCCTAATACCCTAAACCTTAAATAGTAGTTTCCATTTTCTTTTCCACTATCCCAATACATCCCCAGTATATACCTCATACTCCCTATACAACCCCTTTATATAATCCCTGTCCTCTCTGTAGTTTCCATTTTCTTTTCCATTATCCCCAATGGAGCCCTTCAGGAGGCCTCGATGCACAATGCTTTGCCCTTTGGCCAGATCTGGTTGGCGTACTTCGCCTTTTTCGATGCTATGCTAAGCGCCTGCCTCGGCTTTAGGGGGTTTAGGGGTTGCATAGGGTTTGGGGTTTAGGGTTTAGGGTTTAGAGGTTTAGGGTTGAGGGGTTTAGGGTTGAGGGGTTTAGGGTTGAGGGGTTTAGGGTTTAGGGGTTTAGGGTTTACGGGCTGAGGGTAAAGGATTTCAGGTTTAATTAGGGTTTGGGTTTTAGGGTATGTGGTTATACGCATGAGTAATCAGTGGATCACATGCATAATTTAGTAGTGTAGACAATTAGAATAGGGTTTGAGGTATTTTGCACGAAGAACATTGGTAATTGTTTCGGCATCAGGCAACATTATTTCTCGCAATTTATATTTTGAGGCGCAGGGCCTTGTGCGTATGGGTGATACAGACCTTTAGTGCAACTGATAATGGGGTAGTTTCTCACTAGATTGACATGTTTTCCTACAGAATCTCGAAGAGGACGTGGGGCACACAAAGGCGTGTTGTCCCCGGCCTGGCTAGGGTAAATCCACTGGAATGTTCCGGTCGGAGGACATTGTGGAGGAGTCCATGGGTGAGGGGGCCTGAGCAGGAACTTTGCGAGGATGCGACTGTGCACACACTATGCCCTGTTAAGCTCGAGATGTGGTTTGGCTTGCGCAAGGTGCATGGTTTTAAGGTTTGGGTTTTCCATTAGTCCCAAGTCCTAGAATTTAGAGGGTCGAAGGCTGATGCGGCTGCGGACTTCGGATGTAGAGGTTCATGTGTAAGAATTAGAGTTGGAGGTCAGGCTTGAGAACATTCATGTCAAGGCCAAAGCTTCGGAATCCAGATACGATCACTCCCACCTTTCAGCTCTCAAGACGACCTACGCTTCTAGATCCGAACTCAGGTTTTGGGCGTCGAAGTTTAGAGAAGATGCTCGGATTCGCCTAGGGATAGAGGACTTCGTAAGGCTGTGACTGTTTGGCGTCTGGGCGTGAGGTGTTAGCTTCATATCATTACCATGCAAAGCTGCGCCCGTTCTCCACCTGGATGGGCATTGGTATTCTTTGTTGAAGGGGTCCCCAAACAAGCCTTGTAGAAACCCGAAGCCCTGGACCATTGTGTGCGTAAGTCCTTGCTGTAAGAGGGCTGCAAACCCTAAGCCTAAACCATTCAGAAGCATGACATGTAGGAGTGCTTCCAAACGGTGAGCTCGTCTTTGGATTGTTTCAGTATCACGTAGATCCCCCGTACATGGGCAACCCTCTGAGAACCCTTGTTTCCTTTACAATGTCCATCCTACATAGGGGTCCTTTAAATTCCATGGTACTTAGTGCGGGCAGGGGGGACGCTTCCCTGGCCTGCCCCCCGACGTAATGAAACGCCAAGCTTTGGGGACCATGGTAGTTTAGCCTTCTAAGCGCATGCAGGATTCGTATCAGCCGCAGTACTTTTATTAGTGAGGGTCTTATGTGGGGCAGTTTAGGGTGGTGGCAGCATCCAACCCAACACCTCGAACCTGAAAACCTAAACCCTGAAGACAAGATACTTAGGGTTTAGGGTTTAGGGACATTACAATTCCGTTGGTTCCAACTTCTTATTTACCCTCTTTCCTTAGTTCCTTGATTTTCAACAAGTCAAAATCTTAAAAAGGTTCCAAAAGCTAAAGTGCTTGTAACAAATTAAAACCCCAAACCCCAAACCGTAGATCCTAACCCGCAGATCTTAGACCTTACACCTTAAACCCTAAAGCCTAAGCTGTAGTTTTTAAACTCTATGACCAGGTGTCGCGGCATTACTGGCCATCGTGCCGCAGTTCGTGACCCCTGCCTCTATGGAAGTGCATTCTAGCATCTTGGCTGCACACTTCTTTTAGGAGTTCGTGGTTTGGGGTTTAGTTAGGGTTCAGGGTTCAGGGTTTAGGGTTCCGGATTTGGGATTTAGGGATGTATTGTTCAGGGGTTAGGGTTAAGGTTGAGGATCTAGTTTAGGTGCAAGGTTTTGGGGTTTAAACTTCATTTTTTGGGTCCAGATTCTTTAAACCCTGAAGAGACCTCACCCTCCCAGAACAAACATGGAATGTCAAACATGGCCCTATAAGAATTGCTATCGTTTAGAAGGTGTAGGGCCATGGCAGAAAGCTGGCCTGGGGCGTGTTGGGATTTAGAATTCAGAGTTTAGGGTGTAGTTTTCTTGTATGTTCAGCTAGAAGAGCCACTGCACTGAAGATTTCTCAAATCGAGAATTCTCAACGCCCTGCACCCACGGCCCCGCAAGCCTTACATCCAAAATCCCGTACAAAGGCCCGACTGTTTCTTCGAGAGTTTTGGAGAAAGCCTGCAGTCGGGGGTCTAGAACCTCAATTCGTTAGCTTAGGGTTCCCGGTTTAAGGTTCGGGGTTTAGGGTTTAGTGTTTCAGGTTGAATTTGGGGCCGTAGGTAATGACGGCTTGGATCCCCAATGTAGTCTAGTCTTTATATAATACCCCGCAAGGGTCCTTATATCCCAAACTTTCAAACCCAAAGGGTTTAGGGCTCAGGGTTTAGGGTCTAGAGATTAAGGTTCAAGGCAACGCTAGCTCCACACCCTTAAAGATCCTCAGCCCTGCTGCCCCGGACCCTGAACCTTCAGCCCTAACCTCGAGACCATTCCCGGGGCCCTTGATCCCTTCTCCCCAAACTTGAAACACCCCCTTATCTTATCCATTGGTGGTTAGTAGGGATCAAGGGACTATAACATGTGAGGACTTTATAGGGACAATTCTTTCATATTCCTTACCGACCAGCCGTAAGAATATCAAAGACTAGCAATACAGAGACAAATAGTAAATATGTTACCCTAAACCCCCAAAGCCGAAGCACTGTATACTGAGGCTACCCAAAAGAATTGTGATATGAAGGGGTGTGCTATGGGAAAGTGATCCACATGAGTTTTCCTCCACCCACAAACGCGCTCCCCCATCAATTAGCCTTAATAGCCCGAGTTACAACTAAACCTGATCAAAGGGCCGCCTGGGGGGTGGTAGTGTGGGGGGACATAGTATAGGGGAACTCATGAGAGTTATGGGTTGATGTTAAGGAACTTATTTTAAGTTACTATATTGGGGAAACCTTCTTATTTACTATATATACCCATTATGGTAACTTAATTTAAGTTCCTTAACAGCAACCCAGAGTAGCAGGTTTTCAGAAACTGCTGGTGCAGCTGGTTGCCTTTCCTTTTACCCTCGGCGTCATTGCCCTCAAGGCTTCTCCGTGCTTCCCTTGTGCCTTAGGGTTTCGCGAGAGTGCTTTGGTGACCCCAACTCGCAAATTGGGGTTTAGGGTTTAGGTCATGTTGTAGTTATAGGCTCCCACTTTTGGGTGCTCAAGAATCACTGGTGGATAACCTTAAGCGAGATCTGGTTTGGGGTTGAAAGCCTCGGGGTTTGGGGCGTAGGGTTTTGGGTTCAGGGTGTAGGGTTCAGGCCAGATCGTTGGGGGCTCTTTTGGGGCATCGTAGCCCCTACAAAGCCCAAATCCGTAAATGCCACACGAGAAAGGATAAACCTTAAACACCTCCGCAAAGACCTTGAACTTCCCCTAAACCCTAAACCCTAAGCCTTCCATGAACCCTGAGGCTTAAACCCAACAGGTATGGTAAGATCCTTATTGACGGTTTAGGATTTAGGGTTTAGGGTTTAGGGGTTTTTTTGGGTGGGATTTGAGCGGTAAAGTTGGGAGTTGCAGGTTTTCGATGTGGGATTTGGGCCAGCTGTGTCCTGGGCTTTGTAGAGGAGTATGAAAACTCCAGGATTAAGGGCCCAGACTAAAGGCCCTTCTTTCCAACCTGGGACTCTTCACCCTAAACCCTGAACCTTAAACCCTAAACCCTAAACCCTAGACCCTAAACCCTAAACCTTGAACCCTGAACCCTGAACCCTAAACCATAAAGGTTTAACCCCTAAACCCTGAACCCCTAAAGCTCTGAACATGTGGCATGTACAGGCTCTAGAACTCCTCTTTCCATCTTTCAAGCTAGAGGGGGTCTCCCCAAGTTCATTCCAATGAGGATCCTTATATAGTGGGGTTCTCTTTATCATACGGGTCCCTATATAAAATTATCCATTCTGGGGGGTCTTCAAGTTTTGAGGTGCTCATGCTGGCCAGGGGTCTCTAATTGTGAGGGTTCTTTTCTCCATTTTGAAGCTGTCTGATTCCTGACTCTTTCTCCCGAAGGATGCCGGAGCTTGATTTCCCATGAGGAACCTACATCAGGACAAACCCAAGGTGCTTTCTTATCATTACTCACATATTTCCGCAGCGCTAGTTTTTCCCAATATGCCAACCTAGCCCCTAGTCATCTAAATCTCACAGTTTCCATGTAGCTTTCCAATTTTTTTTGAATTCGTTTTTCTCGATCATGGAAATTCTCGGGTCATATAGTCTCCCTTAAGTAGATAGATCTTAGCATAATATACCCAAAGCCATATTCTATCTACTTAAGGGGGACTATTTCCGTGATGCAATTTTGGTGTTGGAACCAGCTTGCGGGTGTGGCACGTGCTTAGGGTTCCAAGCAGTCCCATTTCTTAGGACTCTATTATTGCCATATGAGTTATAGTCGGAATTCCTCGGGGAGGGTTTTTTTTCGGGGAGGAGTTTAGGGGCTATTAAGGGGGATGCTAGGAGTTTAGATTGTAGCTGACATGATTGTGATAGGGTGGTTATCTCGGGCTTTGGGTTACCAAGCCCAATAAACCCCGTTTAGGGACCCTCCCTAAACCCTAAACCCCAAATGTTGTGTTCAGGCCCAGGTCTTATATGAAGTCACGGCTGGTGTAGTGGGCCGCCAAGGTGGTCTTCAGGACCAGCGCCTAAGAACGAGGGTAGGGTTGAGGGTTTAGGTTTAGGGTTTAGGGTTGAGGGTTGAGGGTTGAGGGTCTAGGGTTTATGGTTTAGGGTTGAGGGTCTAGATGGTGGGGCTTATTGTTTCCGTGGTTCCTACGCACTTGCATCAAAACGCAGAGTGGGCAAACCACGAAGCGGGCACAAGCCAGGACCGCATGGCTTGCGGTTCAGGACGTAGTTTTTTTTGGAGACCCTAAGACCCTAAGAAGCAGCTGTTTTAGTTAGACCTGCCCTGGTCCGGATGAACATTCTAGGGTTCAGGGTTTAGGATCCAAGATTCAGAGTTCAAGGCTCCAAGCGTAGAGTTCTGGCCGCTGAAAACTTTGCACAGCAACCCTGCTATTCCTTTGGGTCCTAATTCCGCAGGTTCATAAGCTAGTTATAAGTTATAAGCAGGTGCTTCAAGTACCCAAAAACAAGACTATCACAATCAAGAGTTGCTATCCCATGTATATCTGCACTTACATCCAACCGTTCAACGCTCCAAGTGTTCTACGAGGAGACTTAGGAGCCTTCCACTTGAACTCGCATCCTTAAACTCTGATCCCAAATCCCAAATTACTAAGCGCTGAAACCCTGAACCCCATCCCTAAACCAAGAGACCCTAGACCCTAAGTAGTCAGGAAACCCAGTGATAAACTTTGAACCCCAATCCCTCAACTTTAATCCCTAAACCCTAAACCCTCAACCCTGAAGAGGACTTCGTTGAGACCACTGCCAGCGGCTTCAGCCTGAAGAGAGAAACGGCAGATACTGTCCGATGGGCCACGATTCTCCGCATGGAGGGGGGGGAGAGGTTAGGGTTTAGAGTTAGAGTTTAGGGGTTTAGGAGTTTAGGGGTTTTGGGTTTGGGTTGCCCCAGAATACGTCCCAGGACTAAGACCTTCAACCTTCAACCTTGATCCCGAAGCCCGACTCCTTACACCCTGAACCAACAACATAAACCTCACAACACTCTACCCCTAAACCACCCTAAATCCTAGATTCCAACACACGCCTGCTTAGGCCGCACCCACCCTTCTCTAGGGTGCCTGGGCCCAGAACTACATCCGACGGTCACTTCCACCATCATTCGGAGTTGCAATGCCAGCCTAAAAAGAATTGTGTAGAGCGTGAGCTGCCCTCCCCCTGTGCTGGTGCTAGGACCCTGCTCAGGGTACTTTCCCTTTTTTTTGTGTTTCGCATGTATTACTAAGACCTTTTTTTGGCTGGTTTTATGGAGAAAACCGTTCCCACCTCTGGAAACGCAGCCTCCAAAGAACCTCTGCGCTGAGCTTTTTCTGTACAGAGGAGGCGCGGGTTTGGGCTCCAAGGTTCTGGGCTCCAGGCTTCCAGCTGGCCTTTGGAAGAGCTTCGCACAGAGGTGTCAGGCCCTTTGCCTACCATAACATGGAGGAAACGAGAAGACCATGGCTGGATACTTATGGAGTGGGAATTTAGGGCGGCAGCCTGAAGCCTGAGAAGGAGAAAGGTTGGAGCAAGGGATGAGAGGATGTGAGCCAACACCGATTCTGGTCGTTGGGTTCTGATCGGTGATGTGCTGTCGCCAAAAAAATGCTCTTCCCAGACCCCTAGTGTCCTTATCGAATCTTGCTAGGTGGCTTAGGGTTTAGGACGTAGGGTTTGGGGTTTTGGGTTCAGGTTCTAGGATTGCGCGTGTAGAGTTTTGGGTTCAGGATGGAGGGTTTAGGGTTCAGGGTGGCACTGTGTTTGAAGCGTTATCGCATGCAGGGTTGTGTTTAGGAGCCTGTGAAAACGACCACAATACGTAGAGGTTCTGGGTGTAGGTGTTAGGCACCTGAAATGCGTAACTTTGGACTCCAAACCCAGAGCCCCACACCCTCAGCCCTCAAACCCCAAAGCGGAAGCCTTAATCCCTAAACCTTCAACCATTCGGTGCTGAGATTTCAGGACGGTACCCAGCAGACCACCACACCGCAAGCCAATAATAGGCACCCTATTCAGTTGGAGATTTGAACACGCATTTTATCACAGACGTGGGCTAGCACAAGAGGTCTTTAAGAAATTTCGCCCGGTATGGAACAGATGAAAACCTAGACAGTCTAAACCTCCCTTATCCCCCAGCTACCCTTGGAGGCTCGTTAGGACACGTTTAAAGGCTAGGGCTTATCAGCCAACTGAAAGACAGGCGCGTCTCAACAGTTAACACGTCCCTTACACAACTCATATGGAGTGGGGTTTAGCTATCAGCTTATGGTGAGTGTATATAAGGTTCTTCGGTAACATTGGTGAATGTATACACCGGGCATCCAGCTGGGGAGACCTTAATTAAAACTGACACCACGGGTCATCTATTCCTGCTCGAGGGCATTCGTATAGTAAGTAGGTTAATAGCCACCATAACACACATAGTAACCCTGGTTATCCCCATTATTCATCTATTTACTCAGCCCCCCTGACCCTCCAAGCAGGGTACCCAAAGCAACTTCTGTTTGCGAAATTCCCACCGTCCAACGTCCTCACGCCCGGCGGCATGTGTAAGGTCGAACCCTAACAAGCCAAGCCAAACACTCCAAATTCTACACACTAGGCCCTAAACCTTGAACCTGAAACTTTAAACTCCAAAGCCCAAATCCTATGCTCCACCATAATCTCCTCTCTGGACCCGGTTTCCCTTTCATGTTCCTTTTGATTTTCCATTGGATTTTCCAGCATTGGTAATTCTGTAGGACCTGAACACTAAACCCGAAATACCCTACAACCCCTATGATTAATTGTGTCGGCCCCTACAAAGATAAACATCATGTTCCGAGACCTTAAAAACCAAAAAAACAACAGAATTCTAGAAGCCCCGAACTCTAAACCTTAAAGCCCTAAACCTTGAACCCCAAAGCCTAAAATGGCCCCTACGAGGATAAGCATCATGTTCGTCCTCGTCCTAGTGGTTGGCGGTGGCTTAGGAATCTGGCTTGAGACGTCTGGAGTCAACTTTGGTTTGGTCCAAGGTCGCTGGGAGCGGTTAGGGTTCAGAATCTTCGGGGTTTAAGGTTTAGGGTTTTAAGGTTAAAAGTTTAGGGTTTAGGGTTAAAGGGCATTGGATTTTTTTTAATCTATTGAGCACAGTGTGTGTATCATAGGTCTAAGGGGACTACAGGTGTGGGTTTCAGGCTTTCAGGGTTTAGGGGATTAGGGTTCTAGGCTTTAGATGGCATTAGTATTCTGGGGTTGGCAGGGTTCTTTGGAGCTTGTTGGAGGGGTATTTCTTGGTAGATATTAGAGGGCTTATGGGGTTCACATGGTGGATTTTCGAAATCTTGCACGACCCTAAGTAGGTTGAACCTTGGGACTAATGGTGCTATAACATATAAAGGTCGTGCAGGGTTCTTAGTATCCAAAGTAGATACAGGATTTCGCCTCATGAAGATTGAGAGTGCCCGAGGATCATAGGAGCCAAGATTACACGTGCGCGAACGTATCCCACCTTTGAATAACGCTACGGCACATTCCGAATAACCCCTGATATCATTTAGCTGTGTCGCTTGTGTTCCAAGTTTCAGGTTTCCTCCGCGGCTCTCTCATCACCACCACAATGTTCGCCTACCTGCGCATGGCCGTTGCTTCTCGTTCGATGTGAGGTTTAGGGAGCGAGGATCAGGGTTGAAGGTTACGAGATCAGGGCGTTTACGGCTTTGGTTTAGCGTTGGTAGGAGTCTTATCTTTGTATCTTGGTCTTGGTATATAGGCTTCCATGATTGCTCCCTGAGTCTTGCAGTCCTTCAATTCAAGGAAGCCCCTAGACCCTAACCCACGCTGACCTGCAGCACCATACGCAATCTTTCTTCCCCTTTCATGTAGACCCATGATTAATAACCCCACTTCTTTTAAGGGCCTGAAAATTAGGATCCCTATTTTAATCCCTACTAAGGGTAGGGGGTTCATTAATCACGGGTCTACATTACCCTAAACTCCATATAACTCATTATAGTAGGTTCCATTATTCCTGTATAATCCCAATATACTATATCGTGGTTTCCATTTTCTGTTCCATTATCCTTGCATACCCTGGGTCAACCTTAAGCGTTCAAGGAGTGGGTTGATACTTCCCGACACCGTTTCGACAGCTATCAGCTGCTCGACGGCGATCCGCGTGTCACCGCAACCCGTGCTGAGAAAATGCCCGTGCCCGTTGGCACCGGTCGCTGGTTCAACCTTTGGCATCCTTTATTCTTCGTTTGGATATGTTTTTTTGCTATGCAACTATGCTTAGATACACCGAAAGGATCAAAACCTTAAGCCCTAAACCCACTTAAATAGGGACCCCAATATAGAACCTAAGAAATTATAATCGTTATGATAGGGACCCCCAAAAGGTACCGTTGATTTTGGAAACCCTAAGCCCTAAACCCCCCAGATGTGGACTGAGGTCAGGCGGTGCTTTCGTTTATACCAGTGGTCCCGTGGCCGAGAACTGGAGTTCTAGGTTTGGTTTGGGGTTATGGATACTTTTGTCAGGGCCTCCATAGTCCCCAAACTGATCCTTGTACGTTCCTTGGGGTCCCTGACAGCCTTCCTTTTTTTGAGAAGCTCCCATCTGGATGGTTGGAAGCCAGCGTTCCGGACAACTGAGGTCCTTCTGCAGGTCATCACAGGCAGGCGTTGCGCAAAACTGTAAGTTTCCTGCAAACACTTTTTCTCATCTTCTGTTATCTATACCTTATAATCCTAATTGACAGCTGATCTTCTTATTCCTGCCATGGTTGGAGGAGCTTTCAAAAGAAGGATTTCCCAAGTTCAAATACCAAACAACCAAACTGCAAACTCTGGAGGCACGACAGCAAAGAAGACCCGTTCTTAGCCCTAAACCCTAAACCCTTAACCCTAAACCTTAAACCCTAGTGAGGGTGGAACAGACCTCAAGTGCTTTTGAACAGAGCAGCTCTTTGCTGCTTCCTTTCTGGGGCATTTGGATTTCGCCGAGGCTTTCGGGTGTTGTACTGTAGAACCTTTAAAGGGGCCTATCGGGGAGATATAGGGTGTTATAGGAGCTTTACAGGGTTTAGGGTTTAGGGGCCAAAACAATTACCAACAGGGTTGATTATGGCCCCAATCATGGAGAATCAAATGGATTACCAATATTATGGTCCCATATTCCTTGTATAAGTATAGTATAGGGGCCTCAAAATGACGTTGGTAATTATCTAGGCCCCTGCAGTATGCGATTTAGGTTTTAGGGGTTTCTCAAATTAGAGTCTGTTTAGGGACCCTAGGGATGTGAGAGTTAGAAGGGGCCTTAAGGGGTCGTTTTCACAAACTGCCATTTAAGGTTTCCTTGCCAGAATAATCTTGAAACTAGCCTGCCATAGTTCCAGCTTAAGATACCTGAAAAGCTCACATCCACTCAAAACCCCACAGCCCTGAACCCCTGAACCCCAAAACTTGAATCCCCAAGCCCAACTTAAGCCCTAAATCTTAACCCTAAACCCATTCCATCTATCAGAGCTGTGTCGGGAGCGCAGGGCTGCCACGAAGCCACAATCCTGAGCCCCAAGGCCCAAGTCCTCAACCCTAAGCATGCTTTAGGGGTTCAGGGGTTTAGGGTTTAGGGTTCAGGGGTTTACGGCTTACGGTTTAGGAGTCTGGGGTATGAGGTAACTCTTATAAACCCTTCAACCCTGAAACCCGCAACCCCAATTTCCAAACCGCTACAATCCTAAAACGCTGAGCTTCCAGGTGAGCTATAGTCTAAACTCCTTAAAGGGAGTTATATAATAGAAGATCATATAGGCAGTATTATAGGGAGATTAAGGGGGATACTAGGAGTTTAGACCCCAAGCCCCAAACCCTTAATCCGAAACCCTGAGCCCTAAAGTTTAAGCCATAAACCCTAAACTCTAAACCCAAAACCCGACATCCAATACTATTGCGCAGGTGTTGTTCTGAATGCCACAGACTTCGGGGGCAGCATCCTTGCACGAGTTGCTATGGCTCTGGCAGGTCTGGGAGTTTGCAGCTGGGCGCAGATAGGGATTTAGGGCTTGCTTTGTTTTCAGATTGAAGATGTAAGAGTTGTAGCTTACGCAGACTCTCCAATGTAGTACCTTCTTGGTAGTCCTAATAAGAGCCCTAACCAAAAAAACCTTTCCAAACCAAAAAAGGAACTACATTGGAGGGTCCAGGTAGGGTCTCGGGTCTAAGGGTGAATGGGTTGAGCATTACAGTTACTCTTGCGGGGGTTAAGGTTTCAGGATGAGTGTTGAGGGTTCTGGGCTTCAAGGTTTCCTGTTTGAGGTTTAGGGTCTAGAGTTCAGGATTCAGGGTTTAGGGTTTTGAGTTCTCACAATCCTGGGTGGTGGTGTGGGAGTTTCTTATGGGTAGGTCTTAGTACTTGCGGATCTTCGGGCTACAGGGACTACATGCGAGACCAACGTGCCTAGTAGAACTTAATATCTAGGGTTGTTGGGCTCCTTGAAAGCTGCCATTTTCGGGCATAAAAGGTTCGCGGGCATTTGTGCCATTGGTGCTGTTGCGAAGGACCAAGCTCTGTGTGGATTCACTTTTGTTTGCAGGGCTCAATAAGACCTTGAGGTTCAGATACCACAACCCCAAACCCATGTTGTCCTCAGTTTGTTAGAACTCTTGGTAGGCAGGCACATGGTGGCATGTCGTAGCCCAATTTGCTCTCCTGTACAGCTGCAGGATGCAAAGTGATTCAACACTGACTTATTGGTGGTTAGTAGGGAATACGGTAATATGTTCCTTATATAATATTCCAATATATACTTCCTACAAACCACTAGTCACTTGAGCTCCGGCAGCGCAACGGCAATTTCATTGTTGCCGATTGCAGCTGGTTGATGTGGGCCCGAGGCCACACTCAGTACGGTCATCCTTTCAGCATGATGGCCTGAAAAGGCTGAGGGTGCTCGATAAGGTTAAGGGAAGTTACTTCAAAAGAAGGCCCCTTTGCGCATGATACCCCCAGACACACATGAAAGCCCAAAAAGGATTCGGCGAAGTCGGCATTCCTGGTAGCAAAAGCCTAAAGGGAGGATCTTGCACAACTCCTTGTAAAGAGGGACTCCTGGGAGGGATTGCTGTCCTTCAAAGGAGATCTTAAGCAAAAAGAGAACTACCATATCACCAGTTTTGGGACGAATATCTACCCTATGGGCTCCGTGTTAGGTCTGGGTAGTGCGCGTCCTTGCAACAGTGGGACTGCACAACCCCCTTAAGTGAAAGCCCATAAACTCCAAAACATGAAGCTGGAAACCTCGAACCCTTACATTCTTAAACCTAGATAGTAGTAGCAATAGTAATGGGAATAGTGATAGTAATAGGAATAGAAATAGTAGTAGTAACGCTTCGAATCCCACGCTCAAGACCGACAATTGCTTAGGCTGGAGGCTGAACAATGCAAAGAGAACCATAGCTTGCTGGTGGATTACAGTAGAAGCTACGACAGTTTTCAGGGTTCATAGGGAATAGGGAAAGGGATGATGGGAACTGTTATCAGGGCGTGTATGGGGGCTGCCATGTGGATCCAGTATTTCATTCTCTTGTAAGCAGCGGTAAATTCTGGCTGATTGGTTGTGGCCTCCCAAACCACGCTGAACCAGACGCCAGACTTTTAACGCTAAAATCCTGAAGCTTCTAAACTTACCTAGACCTTTCAATGTATTATTTTTTGGTAGTCCTAATAAGAGTCCTAACTAACAAACACCGTACCAAACCCCAAAAAGAACTACATTGGAGGGTCTAAATAAAGCCTAAACAGACAATGAACCTTACGCCTTAAACCGGATTGCGAGGCTACGGCTTCTCCAAGTGTTGTTCCCGCATGACCTCCCGAAGGACCTGGTGTTGCCCTTGCAACTGGTCTTTGAGGTCTGTAGGGTTAAGGGGTTTAGGGTTAAGGGTGGGGTTAGGGTTCAGGGTCTAGCGCCTTAAGACAGGAACCCTGCACGACTTTAAACCCTAGATTGCTAAACCCCAATCCCAATCCCTGGAGTCTCAAGTCCCAGGCGTTTCCCACAACTCCTGAGCCCTAAGCCTTAGACCCCATAGAATCCAGCGGGGTGATCTGCATGTTACTTCTTTGGGGGTTTCCAAACTTTAAATTCGGGCTAGTTTAGGGTCTCATAGGGTTGAGGGTTGAGAGTCACGGATATAGGGCCCAATCATGGAGAATCAAAAGGCAAAGGCAGCTGGGGTCATTGCGGGGTCTGTTGGGCTTCGGATTGCTTACAGTTATGGGGCCCCATAAAGTCCTTATAGTAAGGATTTTACTTTTGGGGGTCTACATTGGGTTCCCGCATCTCTTATCCTCGATGTCCTTAAGGAAAGGCTCACCGGGTGGCACTTTGGGATCATCATTCAAGTTCCTTCATTGATTTTGGTGTTTTTAAATTACCCAAGATACATGACTGTCAAGGGAGCATGGATTGTTTTCATGTGTCAAGCCCCGTGCCCTTTTTCGGGATGTGTTTTTTCGGATCGCAAGCCTTAAGCCCATGGCCCCAAACCCTAAGCCGGATGCAGTGCTTAGGAAAAACCTCGCCAGGTCCTGAGGGTCTTGTCCAACCTCGCTGCGCCCAAAGGAAGATCCTTTCGAGGGATCGTGCAAAGATTATACTGGGCTTAGGGTTTAGGGTCCAATCGTGAACCTTTGGCGTCTGAGCTAAATGATCTGGTTGACGGAGCAAAGACAGAAGGTCACAGAACCATACACCAACGGGGGCCGGCAGAGGTTACCAAACATCTCAGCCGCAAGCTTCTACCACACTGAAACCTGCACCCAATTGCTAAAAATCCCGAAAGTTTTCAAGCTTAAGCCATGGGCCCTCAAATCTCCACGCCCAGGCCTGTCTTGCTTTTGGATCGTGTTCGTGCTCTTCCTCGTCGTCGTGCTTCTTAGATTGAGTGGCTATGCTTAGTGTGGTACCGGTCCATATATTTGGCTTGCTTCTACAACATGGGGCTGTTGGGATTTCCGTGTTCGGAGGGCAGTCTCAAAGCAGGCAAGTTAGAAGTTCCCGTATTTAACCAGCATGATCTTGAATCCCAAAAAGCATGCCTTGTGGCACGACTGTTGGGGGGATGAATGTGTGTTTCAATGAAGTCAGAGTCTCTGAGCCCGGCCCAAGATCTGGGAAGCCCTTCCCCAACCCCCATCCCTACTACAAGGCTAATAATGGAGCTGGTGCCGTCTCTTCTTGCCAATTTTGCCGAGGCCCCTTCCGGTTTCGGGTTGAGGGCTTTGGGGTTTAGGATTACGTAGGGCATTTAAAGTTTAAAGTTTAGGGTTTTAGGGTTTAGGGCGTGCCAAACAGAAGCATTCTGTGTGAGCACAACTTAGTCTGCAGACTTGCCCACCCCAAGGCCACCCATTCACTATTCTCTAGGGTATGAGGCTTTTGTTCACAAGTGGACTGTCCACCCGCAACGAACCAAAACAGGGGCCAGACCACACCAAAATGTATCAACATATTTCGGGTTTGCACTCGGTCGGGGGCGATCTGGGCCGAAGGGCACTCTCATAGATTTATCTCGCTCCGGGTTGTGTGAGCTGCCGCCAGATCTGGCTAGGTATTTCGCTAAGATTCGACTTGGAGTTTGCGTGAAGGGACGTTCTGGGCCGAAGGGCCTTCTCATAGTTCCAGCCCGCCCTGGATCACATGTGCTGCTCGCAAGAAAATCTTCGCAACCTTGAGGTTGGTTCTGGGAGCGGGTTGAAAGCTCGAAATGAGTCTGCATGACATGTGAGAACATCTCGCGCCGCGAAATGCGTCCAAACAAAATTTAGGGTTTGCGTCAAGGACGTTCTGGATTCCCTCGCCGGGCTCAGGCTCATACGTGCTGCCCGCCACAAGTTCTGTCCGGGCCCTCTCATACTTTCTTGCTGGTGCTGGGAGGGCCTTGGAGGCCCTGGGAAGCGCATGGTGGTCCCATTGTTTTTTGTGCCTTTCTGTTCCTTCATGAGGCACCAAACTCTCCTGATCCCCGGATATGCCTGCAGACCAGGTCCTGGACCCCGCAGATGCCCCCAAGGGACATTTGCTGACTTGACCTCAATTTGTCCAGCCTGGACCCGCTCAGTTGCCTGCAGTTGCTGAGCGCCCGACCCGCGCCCCTACCCTCGGAAAACAAGTGAGAGCTGTGGCGGGCGGGTTTAGGGGGTGTAGGTTTAGGGTTTTAGGGTTCAGGCTTTAGGGGTTTTCGAAGTTCCAGCACGGTTCTATAGAGGCTAATTGGGGATTTTCTGGCGTGTTTCCAAGTAGTTCTAGGATCGGGAAAGGGTTCAGAGCTTCACAACAGTGGAGGTTTTTTGCTCGGGTACGTAAACGAAGGGTTCAGGGCTTAGGTGTTCTTGATTTTTTGGGGTTTACGAGTTCCTCCAGAATTAAGGCTTCCTCCTCCTGAGCAGGGGCAGGGTTGTCAATTATTTTCGGGACGTGGCTTGGACAACCAGATTCGGTATTTGGGTGGATGGGGGTTCGGGATTCAAGACCCGGGCACTTGTTTGTTGTGTCCGCGGGCGATTATAATAGCAATGGTGCTCAGAATGAGGATGGAACAGTTCTACCCATACCCCTAACGCTGAGCCTCATGCTATAATGGTATATGTTTTGTTGGGGTGGCTGGGTTAATTATGGGGGGAGGCCGGGATTTCCCTGAACCCCCAAACCCCAAATCCTAAGCGTTGAACCCTAACCCAAAACCCCAAATCGTAAACCCAAGCCTTAAAGTCTCAGGCCATACCCATATATCCACCAAACCCTCGCAACCCAAATTTCCAAGCATGACCCTGGAACTGCCATGGACCTTCAACTCGTAACCCAGGCCACGGAGCCTCCCTAAACCTTAGCCCTACATGTTTAAACCATTTGAACCTAGACCTCTCAACCACTAAAATCCGCCAATGAAGCCGAATGCATAATTCGAAATCATATTGTAAGTTATTGCCAGCATAAGCGCAATCATGATGGAATTTAGAGAGCGTCATCTCCACTTACGATTACCCAAACCCCAAATCCTAAATCGTCAGCCCCAAATCCTAAACGCCAAGTCCCTAAACGCCAAAAGCTAACTTCCACAGGAGTTTGATCATTCAATCTTTGAGCCGCCGGTCCATGCAATGCATCTGGACCTGGGCGCTAGGCCCACCGTCATGGTTCCAGGTTAAGGGTTTTAGAGCTTATCCTTGGGGCTTAAGGTTTGGGGTTCATGGTTTGGGGTTGGGAGCTACTTGTGTACTGGGTTGGTGTTGTTGTGACGGAACGTAAACAAAGGTTACCGCTGTACGGCAACCATATTATTTATCAGGCATCCAAATTGTACTTGGCTAGAGTGTAGAGTTGGAATTTGGGGGTTGAGGGTGTATGTTTGCGGGTTACTTTCAGAGTTTGAGGTTTTGGTCTGGAACAACAGCCCCTAACCCTAAGCCCTGAACCTTACTCCCCAGACCCCCCAACCGCAAGGGCTAAGCTTTGTCTAAGCTTTTGGGCGCAGGTCGCGGTTTAGGAGCTGTGCGCTTTGCATTAGGTTGTGAGGATTAAGGTTTGACGTTTGCGGATTTAGGAAGGTTCGGTTTTTTTTTGAGGTCGAAGGTTTGGTTTTGGGGTCGGAGTTTGGCATCTTCAGGTTCAGGGCTTGGAGTCTTGAGAGTTTTCATTAGGTCATTAGGGTGCGCAGATTTGGGAGTGTTTCTTTTTGTTTCGTTTTTCCGGAATGCTCCGCAGAAGGGTTCCCGTTTTAAGGTTGGGGTCCAGTGGTCCAGGGAGGTGACAATCTTCGCATTTCAAACGTGTCAACAGTCACAGGGATCGGGAAAGTCCTGGTCAAAAAACGCAGAGCTGTCATCACTGTTGGGCGTGCTCCTGGTCCCCGTGTCTCAAAAGTGTCAACAATCACAGGGATCGGGCGGGTCCTTGTCGCGAAACGCAGCCACTTCTGGACTTGCCCCTAGAAAGAGGAGAGGAGAGCGGAGAGAGGATAGAAGAGAGAGGAGAGGAGAGAGGAGAGAGGAGAGGAGAGAGGAGAGAGGAGAGGAGATAAGAGAGAGGAGAGGAGAGAGGACGGAGGAGGAGAGAGGTTAGCAGATAGAGG
>CAJNIZ010026569.1:33006-53958 GCA_905231905.1 Symbiodinium pilosum | reverse complement strand
GAGAGGAGAGAGGAAAGAGGAGGGAGGAGAGAGGAGAGAGGAGAGACGAGAGATGACAAAGAGGAGTAGAGAGAGGAGAGAGGAGAGGGAGTAGAGGAGAGAGGAGAGCAGAGAAGAGAGAGGAAAGAAGATAGAACAGAGAGAGGAGAGATGAGAGGTGAGAGGGAGAGAGGAGAGAAGAGAGAGGAGAGGGAGGAAGCGAGACAAGAGAGGAGAGAGGAGAGAAGAGAGAGGAGGGAAGAGAGGGAGGAGAGAGGCAGGAGAGACAGAGGAGAGGAGAGTGAGGAGAGAGGAGCGGAGGGATGATGACCCTGAACCTGAGTTTCCTGATTGGTGTCGCATGTGGTGTGTTATTATCTGCTTTGCGATGTGCGTGTCTCGTGTCTGCATTCGGGTTTGTGGATCCTATCAGTTTTTTTGTTGAAGCTTTAGAAGTTTAGTGCTTAGAATTCAGCATTTGGAGTTTGCTGTGTTTGGTGTTTAGGCACCAGGACTTTGTCCATTAATCATTGCTGTCTTCAGGGCTTCAGGAATTCAGTCGGGGTCTTGAACGCTTCAGACATTGAAACCTAGCCCCTAGACCCTGAACCTTAAACTAACTCATCAAGCAGTAACCCCAAGAGTAGAGGTTTAGGGTTTAGGGTCTAGGGATGTGCGCCACTATTATGCATCGGAGGGGCACCTGAACCTTAGAAAACGTATGGAAACGAAACAATTTATCAGGCTGGGCTGCTAAGGGCCCACTCCGTGGGTCTGCACGGCAACTAAAAACGATTTCGAAATGTTCAAACGAGCATCTGTGGCTAAGAAGGACGAAGCCGATACAACGCTTCAAGAAAAACCTGGTTGATTTGCCGGGAGAGGTTGGAACATTACAAAGACGAGCGTTCTGAACCCGTTCCGTCATTTTGCTCTATTCCTGAAAAGGGTCAACAACTCCTTGCCAGAAACTAGGCTACTTGTTTGAGGGACCTTCTGAAAGGACCATTTTAGAGGATGCCGCAAAGTGAAAAGCGTTTAACAAGGAGAGGGATAATGGATTTAAGTTCGTCATACTAACATAAACACCCCCGACTTCCAAAATTGAAAATGTCCCACAATATAAGGTCCCTTATGGAGAAATATTCAATATAAGGGGTTGGGGATGTTACTTTGGATCTTCAGAGTTTTCTTGAACCCAAACCCTAAGCTTGTGGGTCCTTGAGTGCGGGAGTAGTGCGGGCTCCCAACGACAGAGCCCTAAGCACTGCTGCACGGTATAGTGTTTAGGGTTCAGGGTTTCAGGGCCCAAGAATAGTGTAGGGCATAAGTAACAGTGAAGGGGGTGGGGGTGTTGAAGCAGGGGAAGAGATTCCAGCATAAAGTCGCGTGTGGCCTGTTGCTGCCATCTTGTGCGTCTGTCGTACAGCAAAATGGGTATTGCTGATATTGGGTCGTCTGTAACCCCCAAGTACGGCCCCCCGGACGCCCATGTGTCCCCACGACGCTATGAAGCCCCATTTTGAGAATTGCCACATGTATGATTTTCTTCCAAGCTCGTAAGCAGCTGCTGTGAGACATTTGGGGACTGTCTCGAAATTGCAGCACGTTGCTCAAGCAGAAGATTTGTAGCTGCCCTGTGTAGGCACACGATCCCCTCTAGCTATAGGCTATCTAGTTTGCAGGGCCTTTTTTCAAAATCTGGGCCCCCATACTCCTGGCCCTCAACCCCAAACCCTGAACCAATTCTTCTGTCCTGATCCTAAACCTTAAACCCCTAAACCCATATTGTTGAACCCGTGTAAGACTGCAACCTTGTGCCCAACAGCGGCGTGAAAGGCCAACGAGCGTGGATCTGGGATTCGGTTCTTACCCAGTATGCGCCCGGGCTGCGCGACATGGGGTATTTGCTTTAGGGTTTTAGGATGAAAGCCTTTAGGGTTCAGTGTGAAAGCTTTTAGGGTTGAGGGCTTGAATCCTAAAACAATGGTTTAGGGTTCAGGGCAGACAGCATCAAGGTCATTCAGGATTTTAATCTTTCAGAGTTGAGGATTGAGTTCGATATGATGCGCGACTCTGTGCCTGAGGTCTCGGTGTTTGGTCGACAGCCTGAAGTAAAGAGGGTCTTGGGTGTAGGATGTACGGCTGGACCTCCAGACCTCAAATCTTGCGGCCTTGTCCCAATTCATTCTCGATCAATTCATACGCGCGCCCTGACCCCTGAAGGCTTCCGGTTTGCAAGGGTATATGCTTCTGGCACTGAAGCCGCTTCCTTCAGTAGTGTTTTAGGTGTGTGATTGCGCGACTTACCAACTACAGTATTAATCGCTCCCTAGTTCCTAAATATAACCCAACAGACAGTACGGAGGCATTTCGGGTTACCTGTAGTTGCTGTGCCCGGATTTGAGGCAGCGCAATCCTAAATCGAGCGCGGCATGGTGACCCAGCACTGGAGGTCGGTGGGTATCGTGTAGTTTTTTCAACAAAAATTGGGCCCTGAGGGACCGTAAGGGGCAAAGCGATTGCATGGGGACTATGCTGGTCCCACTGGGGATGAGAGAGGATTCTTTTCAGATGCTTCCAGATTGGTTTACCCCGCGTCCCTGGACCTTAACCCCGAAGCTTTCCTGCCCTCCATGAGCAGGGCAGGGAGTGGAGGAATGGAAAAGAACATGGAAACTACTGTATTCTTATGTAGGGCATGGGATTTAGGGTTTGAAGCCTTTCCTGCCCCAAATGTTCAAACTCTACACTGGAGATTCGTCAAAATCCTTGAGTCAGGAAATCTCCAGGTGGGCAGTTATCATGTGGGTACCCTTACAGTACAGGAGCCAAGACACTTCCTTTATCCAAATTACCTTTGTACGAGCCTTACATCCACCTCACAGTGTAGCTTGCACAAGTACACTTCGGCACGTACTTTCCCAGAGCCGCTTGAAAGCTTAGAGGGATTTGGTAATTGTACTTACAAGACAGAGAAGCCCTTTGATCCCTGCACTAAATTAGTACCATAATAAGGATACAAAGGATCCTGATAAGGGTGAGATCTAGCTGCATATCTAGGTAGGGCCCATCAGGCCTGGTGGAGAAGTCAGTCCGCAGTCAATATTGTAACCCCAGTTATCTCTGTTCCTTTAGGTTTAAGAGTTAAGGATTTCATTCCTCATCTGCTTTCGAAGTTGCCCTGACCCTGCAAACGAGCTGGATCCGTTGCTCCAGCTCAGCTGGCTTAAGATCGCCTTGTTGCATTGTGATCCCAAGAAAGGTCCTTCAAAGATTGCCACACCTTAAACGAAAGGGCCTATAGGATCACGTTGGTTTTGGTGGAGGGGATGGTGTTTGGGGTTTAGGAATTGTTGGGGGGCATTGGGGCGCAAGCTAGGACGGTTCGGAAGCTACCTTGAACTTTTCATCCTAAATCCCATTTTAAATCTTCAACCCTGTACCCAACTTTGGAGCCTAACCTGGCAAAGATCCACGCCTTGGACCTCCTTCCCTTTGCGCAAGCCGTCTACTGGGACCATGCTGGCGCCGAGGCTCCCTGGGTTTAGGGGGTTTAGGGCGATCCATAAGCCTGCTCCTGATCGGGCTGCTATCTAACTTTATAGCTTCCTCGCTCGGCAGGGCTCAGCTTGAAACATAGCAGCTATTTGCAACAATGGCCAGGTAAGCCACCAATCTTCAACCCTAAACCCTCAATCCTAACCTTTGTCCCGTAACCCTAAATCCTAAAACCCTCAACCCCTCAACCCTAAAACCCTAAACCCTACATATATATATATATATAATGTATCATAGTTATCCCTACATAGCCCTACATATCCCTTATAAACCCAAAACACGTACCCCTTTTTTTGGGCGGCCCTATGCATCTGCTCCTCAAACGCCTCTACACTCACTGCGAAATTTCACTGTGAGAAAGACACGTAGCAAGCTTCTTTAGGGTATTTCCTGCACGTTGGCAGCCCCACTAGCCGGCTCCAAAATTGACGACGGAGAGCAGGTAGCACATTGCTCCACCCAGTTTATTCTGGGGCGTCCCCTTGAAAAACCTCCCTCTACCTCGCCTCCCCTGTAATGGAGCGCACTTGTGAAACAACAGTCCCTCTCTAAACACTTAGCCTGTGCTCTGAGAATTTGACCAAACAACTTCAATTTGAACCAGCCCGGGCTCCGGAAAACCAAAACATGTGTTCAGACAGGCTAAAATTTTCTTCTTCGGACCCTGCCAAAGGGGGACCGATTTTCGGTCCCCCTTCTAGATGCATTTTGTCGGGCATTTCCCGCTTCCTACCAACCTTTAACAAGCCACAGCCCCAAGCACAAATGTGGAAATTCTCAACCTCAAGTTCTCATTCTGAAGCAAAAGCAGACATGTAAGCTTCAGGGGTTAGGGTTTAAGGTTTAGGTTTTCGGATCCAAGTTTTTGGGCTTAGAAGTTGTAATGCTACAAAACGGATACCAACGTATTGTACTCCCTACTCGGGCCGGGGCTCGCGATTCTGCCTTCCTTGGACGGGTCAAGCGGACTTAGTAAGTGTGCTTATAACCGAAAAAAACATATAGCAACCTCTGTCAACTGGTATCCATATAATGGCTAAGTCCCCTTGATCCAGACCCGAAACCCTAAACCCTGACCCGTAGACCCTAAACCCTGACCCTTGGAGCGCGAAGATCCAGAGCTTTGGCTTGGAGTTAAGGGTTAGAGGTGAAGGAGTGTAGAAGTAGTACTGGTGAATAGTTCCAGTACGAGCAGAAAAATGATTAGAATGAGGTACAAGCAAGCTGCCAAAAGGAGTGTAGAAATAGCATTAATGGTAGCACAAGCAGAAAAATAGGTAGCACGAAGTACAAGCAAGCTGCAAAAAAGTTGTCCTAGAGAGGGACCGACTTTCGGTCCCGCACTTTGCGAGATTCGGGCTCCGGGATTTCGGTTCTCGTTTCGGCTTCGGCCGCTTGGCGGCTAGGTTTCTCCTACGTTTTGGCTGCAGTTTCTGCTACAGTCCCGGCTGGTTCCCGTTACGAGTCCGGAAAACTGGTTCCCCTTATGGCCAAAATGGTTCCCGTTATGCCCCGCACCCATTGGGGTCCAAGGTTTTTTACTGACCCTTTTGTCTTCATGGAGAACTGAATGGAAACCAACATGGACAACTCAGTGGGAACGTTTATCATATAAAGCAAGGCAAGGATACATGGTGTCTTGCTTGCTGGTGCTTAAGGAGAAGTGGGGAAATAGACTTACGACTATTATCAGGAAAGGGAGTGAGAGAGAGAGAGAAAAAGATACATACGTATACACATACATACACACTTCTATATGGATAGACCCTACACCGTAGCATGGAAATTCACGGGCAATCATGAGCGATCAGTTACAAGCAAATCTAAATGACTTCCACTTTTATTTCCAAAAATAGCCATGCTCCTTCAAGTATATAAGCACTACACCTCCAGCCCTCAATCTGAAATTCCAGTCTTGCGTGTGAAGTACGAGACCCGGCATAGAAACGGTTAGGGGTTTAGGGAGTTTAGAGTGACTTTGTAAGCTACCTGTCCCAGGGGCTCAATTTGCCCTAATTCAGGGATGTTCAGGAACCGAAAGCAGCACGAAATGAATAGTTGTTTCCACAAGAAGCACTCCTCATGTCGAGAACCTTATCTCTGAAGCTTGGCCGTTTTTCGAACACATATTGAATTCTGGCTGTTTGGTTTCCCAAGTCTATACCCCCAATGACGTGTTGGCTACGGAAAACAAAGCGCTAGGGGCGGGGTTGTGTGGTCATTTTTTGGGTACCCTGAGTGCTCCAGACATCATGAGTAAGGAAAATACTTTGAGTGATTGTAGGATCCTCAATATGACTTGATATGGGTTGTTCTAATTAGGTGGCATGAAGCTCCCTGGGAGCGCATGCTTGCAGGCGGAGATTCACAATGCTACTCTCAACACGGATTTGGGCAGCGCCGCTGGGTAGCAGCGCTTGGGGTTTCAGAGGTTAGGATTGCCGATTACACAATTCCTCAAGCTGACATGGAGCCCCATAAAGGCTGCAATGATTTTTGTAGGGCCGTTTTTGGCAGGATGGACTCAAGAGTTTGTAATGTAGGTTTTGGAGGCCGACCTGACAGGTTTTTGCTCTTTTGGGTTCAGGATTTAGGGGCTTTCCTGCCAGGTCTCACATGGCTTGTGCACGAGCCAGATAGAGAGAGAGAGAGAGAGAGAGTAGGAGAGAGAGCAGAGGAGAGGAGAGGAGAGGAGAGGAGAGGACAGGGGAGGAGAAAGAGAGAGACAGGAAAAACCCAAGCCCAAGTCAAACACGAAGTCTTTTGCTGCTCAAGGTAGACAGTCTAAACATCCGTATATTGAATCCTTACATAAGCCTGGTGGTGCAAAATTTCCTCCATCCGCCATGTGTTGTGAAAAAAATCTTTCAAAGCCTCAGATCCGCAGACCTTACAGCAGGCTTGCAGCCCTCGGGACGCCCCTCGGGGTTTAGGGTTTAGGATTTTAGGGTTTAAGATTTAGGGGATTAGCGGTTCAGGAGTTTAGGGTTTTAGGGGTCTGGGGGTTTAGGGCTTTGGATTTCAGGGCTGTAAAAGCCCCAATACTTTGAAGCCTTTAAGACTCCAACCTCCAATCCCCTGAAGCCCTTCACCTCCAATTCCACTCCATTGGGCCTATTATGCCCTAGGCCAGAAACGAGCAGTGGTTCCCAAAACAACCATTCCTCATGTTGAGTTGCAATTCTTTAAACATTGTCTGTATTGGGAACACCTCTGTGTCCTTGGTTTTCGCTTTCCGAGACAGATTTTTGCTAAACTTGACCTGCGCCCATTTGAACTATAATCTAAAGTCCTATTATCCTTCTTTATAATGTCCTATATTGGGATCCCAATATAATCCCCATATAACCATCTTTAAAAGATTCGCCTAGGTTGCGCAGCTTTCTTAAGGGGGGCTAACGGTTAGGGTTCAGGGCGCCTGAAGGGTCCATGCACCATACGTCTCACATTAGACCTTAAACCCTACACCCCACGCCTGAAGGTTTACGGCTACGCCCTGAACCCAAAATTCTAAACCCTAAACCTGAGACCCTCAAATGTAATCCCCATACCTAAACTTAAAACCACCCGCCGCAAACCGTGAAGCTTGAATTTCGCCTTAGACCTTCGCCAAGGCGAGGTTGCAAAGTCTCAGCCCCGTAGCAGAGATCGGCCGAGTTGGGGTGCCTCGGCTGCTGGGTTCTTTTGGGCTTAAGGTTTGTGGTTTACTGTCTATGCTTGCGGTGTTTGCTTGAGTGTTTACAGTGTGCAGGGTGTAGCCTAGGATAAATCGGGGATCTGCTTGCATCATTGGGGGTCCCCAGTAGGGAGTACACATGGCATATCTTGAGAAATTGTCGTCTAGAGAGTTTTGTTTGTATGGTTTCTGAAGTCTAGGATCCTGTTTGGGGTTTAGGATGTAGGTTTTAGGGCGACCAGGCCCTAGATCCTGCAAATTGCGACTTTTTATGTGTACTGCAAGGGCTTGAGGTGCCTCTCTATTGCGAAGGACGCTCTCAAACGCTCAAGGTCCCGGGCACAACAAGTAAGTTTGCAGTTCGCGCAGGGCCTTCATTGGTAAACCTTAAGCCTGACCTGAAGCCTCAACCCTAAGGGCTTCCTTTGGAAATGTCACTGGTTTAACTTGAGTCTTGAGACTGACACCTTAGCTTACAGAACGTTTCAGCTAATGGTTAAGGGTTTAGGATTTAGGGTTTAGGGTCAACAGCTTGCCTGCTTGCCTGTCCGGTGGATAACCTTTGATTTTTTGCTTGAGGCAAAGTAAAAGCCAATAAAGCTGACTTCCCGGTCCCACGGTTCCCACTACAGTAGGTTACAACCATTCGTACTCCATAGAGCTGGGAGCCTTCAAAACCCTGAACGCTATACCCTATGTCCGAAGCCATATACCCTAAACTCTAAACCCTAAACCCTAAATCCTAAACCCTAAATCCTAAACCCTAAATCCTAAACCCTAAATCCTAAACCCTAAACCTAAACCCTATATCACCCCCCATAACCCCCCCTTTTACCTAACTTGTGCTAGCCTCCGAACAAAGGAGCCTCAGCATGGCGTAGTTTGCAAAAACAAGCTCCCTTTGAAGGGGATTTTGGGGTCAGATAAGACCAAGGTTATCTGGGGGTTATGTAGGGTTTATTAGGGTGAAGTTTAGGGTGATGGAGGATTGTGTAGGATTATGTAGCGATGCGTACAGGAATATCTAGGATTTAGGTCATGGCTTCTACTTGTCTGGTGTTGGGATTGGGGTGTCCAGGGAATTATAGTCCCCCTTCAGTAGATAGAACATGGCTTTGGGTATATTATAATAGGATCCCTATACACCCCATATTCTAAACCCTAAACCCTAAACGCCATATTCTATCTACTCAAGCGGGACTATACCCTAAACCCTAAACCCTACGTTCTATCTACCTAAGGGGAACTATAAATTTGAGAAGCAGCCTCGAACTGCCTCTGGCCGCTCGACATTTAGATTGGGAAGGTTTGCTGCTACCAATAACATGGTCCTAGATTTCCTTCCTGGGGGTTAGTAGGGAAGACGGGAATATATTATATACAGGGGTAATATAGGGATAATATTCCCTTATTCCCTGCTAACCGCCAGTAAGTTTCTTTTATCTTCCAAAGCCCCTGCAGTATGTGCTTAGCCTTCAAACAGGCCTAAACAATCTTGAAGCATCGAGCTCCACAACCTATAGCCCTAAACCCTAAGCCCTAAACCCTGAATCCTAAACCCTATAGCAAATTGTAACCAACCTCCAACTTGGGAGTTCTAACTGCTCACGGCCTCCGTGCCAACAGCAAAACATTGCCCATCCCAGTAAGCGTTCTAACCTAAAGGAGCTTTATTAAGTGGCGTGTATAACTCCCATTACCCATTGTTGCAATTGTCGCTGTAAGGGGGAATGGCCCGAATGATACAGTTGCGTGCATGTCCTGGCGCAAGGTCTGGGACCTTGACGACTTGGGAATAACTGTGATTTCAATCCGCGGGTCGAGCTCAGTCATCCCGCCATGCTTGACGCGAAAGACGGTTCTGGGGTTAAAGGCTTAGGGTTGATGATCGAATCGAGCTGGTAGAGTTTAAACATGCTAGGACACATGGGTGGTTGTCAAAATTATGGTCCCTTTTGGGTGCCCTAAATATCAGGTGCCGTATTCTAATAGGGGTCCAACAAGGGACCATAATTTTGACAACCACCCACATGATACTCCTGATTCTAGGAATGCCCAAGAGGCACACCTTGTTTGTGGAATTCCTGCAGTCGGTACTCACGCCCTGCATGATTTTTTTGGTGGAATTCCAATATTCCACTGGTATACTCAGGTCCTACATTTTGCGGTATTAACAGTATTTCTTTCTGTTGCAGCAGCAGTTTGACGGCTAGATTGATACTAGGACGACATGCGTTTGTTGTGCTTCAGTGGATGGAGGAAATCTTGCACCACTTGAGGATCTTTTTCTTGCTGGAATTCCATGGGTATGAGGCATAGAAGGTGATGCAAGATTTCTGCCATTCGCAGTTGCACCGCTGTTGTTTGTAGCATGTTTTCTCTCAGCAGCCATTTTCGCATTAGTACGGCTGCCATGATAGCCGTACTGTTCCGACCATAGTACCCATGCTGCTGTTTCCACCGCAGTTGCTCTAGCTTTTGCTGGGACGACTGCAACTGGTCGCTCTATCTTGACTGCAGCCTCCGGATACATTTGTTCTGACTTGCTGGGCTCACTTGCACGTTTACGACGTTTCCATGTGGCACACGCTGCGGCGCTAGTAATACTTGTGAACTTTTTCATTGGCGACGCAAATGCACTTTGCGCACCCTATAGATCATGAGGGTTGAAAGATGACGATGACGTTCATTATGATGATGATGATGATGACGATCATTATCGGTAGGGGTGGTGGTGGTGGTGGTGGTGGTGGTGGTGGTGGTGGTGGTGGTGGTGGTGGTGGTGGTGGTGGTGGCGGCGGCGGCGGCGGTGGTGCGGTGGTTCTGCTGATGACGTGGACAAGCTTGATAATCTTTGTGCAGTGCTATCAGTGCTGTGCAGAAATGTGGGTCTGCGGGTCCTGATGCTGTTGCTTTTTTGGTCAATTTATAATGACTCCGCCCGACCTCAGCCTGTATAAATAGAAATTGTCGCAAGTTTGTGAGCTGGCTTCTTTGCAGGGTTATTTCTCAGTGCCACTTGAACTCAGAGCCCGAGACATGCTGCCGCAATTCTGGGAAACCATGCTCCCAATTTCATATTCCAAACCTGAAGCTCCAAAGCCCAAACCCCTAAACCCTTAGACCCGTAGACCCCAATGAATGTCTAGCCCTAAACGTACTGCCCCAACTCTAAATCTTGAGAGGCAGCCGACTGGGTTTTCAACGCCGATGTTTGGGGTCCAGCGGTCTTGATCTCTGCGGCTTGCAAAACATATGTGGATTTGATTTTCTTTGGCTCCTTTACAGGTGCTTATCCTATGGAGATAGACAGGGATAAAGAGCGATCTATGATCGTCGGGTTTAGGGTTTTCAACAGTTTGGGGTCTCTTGTAGGGGCTTCCTGTATTTGAGGATGTAGTATTTCAGGGTCTAGATAGGGGTCCTGGCGTTCATGGACACTACAGCTTTAGGATACGTAGGATGTGCCACGCATGTGGGATGGTGGGTATGACTTATGGTTTAGGCTGGGACAGATCGGATAGATGGGATATGTGGAAGCTGACTGGATAGAAAGGGTGTATGTGATGATCTAGAGAGGGAGTAGAAACAGCAGACACAGCAGGTAATCCCCTCCCCCTAATATGACACCGCCCCACCCCCCTAACATTAAATATTCTCAAAATATTGAAATATACCACAATGGGGGAGGGGATTATCAGAGCAGAGGAGATGTAGGAGGAACAAGGTTGTTATAACCCTAACATAACCCTAAAATCAATCCTAAAAGAACCCCTATATAACCCCATTACTACCCCAATATTATAGTATAATATACTACCCTAAACCCTAAACCGCATAGTATATACAGAAGTGGTGGAAAGAAGACCATGCCGTCTTCCCAGGATGCATTGACTACGCAGCTGTAGTTCATATGAGCTATAGTCTACACTCCTTCGAGGGGGTTACTTAAAGGTGACGCGAGTGTTTTGCAGTATGCCTACCAACAACCCTAGGCTTTAAACACAAAACCTTGAATCCTGCGCCCTAAACCCTATGCCCTAAGCCCTAAACCTTAAACTCTACACGCTCTAAACCCTAAACTGGGGTTCTCCCAGGCCTTTCTAGGGCCATTCAAAGGTTCCCAATGGCCAGAGCCTCCGGGGCCTCTAAATCAGACCATTCCCTCACAAATTTACAAGTGGCTTGCACTGCATGGCAGGCAGGAACTTCCAAGCGCATCCTACCAGCTAGAGCCTCCTCTGCAAAGTCCAGAGTCACAAGCTTTCGCACTACTGCTAGGTGCATCTTACAGGGTTCAAGATCGTTGGGCCCAGACCCTCAATCTTGTGGACCCCTCAATGGATCCACGCGTGGCCCTCCAAGGCCTCTGCTACCCCTTTCCATTGCCCGAATCCGTTTTTCTTGAAGTTCGGAAAATCGAACTCCAAATTTCCTCGCACCATCTGACAATGCTGACTGCGGCAGTGTGCAGGGAAGTGAGCAGCAGAACTGGGGGAGAACCGGGATAAGGAAGCCCAAAGGCTAGGGGGGTTTGGAGGAACCCCAAGATGCACAAGCCCGTGATAGGGTGTGCGCCCCTGTTTTCAAGGAAAAAGCGCACCCCGCGCGCGCGTCCACTACTGCACAGAGTAAACTCTAAACCCTAAATCCTGAACTTTAAACCCTTGTAAGGTCTCAGGCCTGGTAGTAGTACTAGTAGTAGTAGCAGTAGTGCTAGTAGTAGTATATTAATAGTAGTAGCAATAATAGTAGTAGCAGTAGGGTCAACACCCCAAGCCTTTTCATTCATTCCTCGAGCTTTGTAGCAGGCCATGAACCTACTGCCCCAGTTTCAGGATTTAGGGTTTGGGGCTTAGGGACCTTGAGGTTTAACTTCGAGCCAACAACCACGAAGCATCAGACCATAGAGCTGAGCCCCACATTGTAGCCTATTGTGTGAAAGAGGATAAGGCTGGCCAACATCAGATTTCCCAAACTTTGGCATATCTCTTGCAAATTTCCAGGCAGTGACAAGTCTAATGCCGCTGGGTGGTTTGGTTCCCATGAGCTTCGCAACGACGCGTTTGGCGCTCGATGCGTTCTGAAGCAAAGAGGGTGCGGGGTTTAGGGGCTTGGATCTCAAACCAGTTTACGATTTAGGGGCCCAGGTTTTCGGGATTTTCGTTGTAAAGATTTCGGGTATGGTGGTTTTGTGTGTAGGGGTTTGGAGTTTAGGCCCGGGTATTGCTTGAGGGGGGTATGTGTGAGGGTGTGAGGAGGACCCGTGCTGGATCAGTCCATAATTCTTCGGGCCCTTGCATCATCCCCTACACATCTCCAAGTTTTTACATAAGCTTAAAGACCCACAGCTTAGCCCTCAACCTTATACCCTAAACCCTCAACCCGAAAAAAAACCTGTCGGCCTTGTCCCAGGGCGTCAAACAACTTGCTGTTTTGTTCGAAAGCCTGAGGGATCATATGACCAGGATGGCCATCCAGTTGGCTTCTGAGCAGGAGTTCATTTGGGTCAGTTCAAATATGGTCCGGATACACGGCCAAAAAATGTTAATCGCTATTCTAGGATCACCGGAAAAGAGCCCAAAACCCCGATACAGGGCTCTTCCATATGATGATTGGATTTGGTTTTGAAGCTGATCGTGGCTGCACGAGATGAGATTGCGATTTGTCGAAGAAAAATGACCGTACAAGGAGCCCACAGGGGGTAAATGAAGGGATATAGACGCAATAACGGAGAATCAAATGGAAGAGCAAATGGAAAATGAAATGGAAACTCGGAGCATCATATTCGAAAAATGATTACGCCCAGCATTCTAAGCGACCAGGTAGACAGCAGTCCCACACCTTTTTTGGGTTTAGGGTTTAAGGATTGAGAGTACCAGTCTCAAAAGGCACCTAAACCTTACACCCCGAACCCAAAACTGTGTATTCTGAATCCTGATATGGCCAAAGGCTAAACCCTGAACCCTGAACTCAGGCCTTGAACCTTGCTCTGAACCCTAGGGAAAAGAATAAGTCCTGAACCCGAGACATCATTATCATTAGTATTAATGTTATGACGATTGTTATCGTTGCTGCTAGAATAGTGCTACCACCACACCATCATAATCAATCATCATGACAATAAGAACTATTCTATCACCGTAGTAACAGCAATACTCAGAAATTCAAGCCTCTGACCCCAAACGTTGCAACTAGTTCGGCATCAAGGTGCGGGAACTACTCGGCATGCCACAACCATGGACGATGATACAAGATGAGGTTCGGACACTTCCTTGGCATACAAGTGCTGGTAGAGGCATTAGGGTTGAGATTTTTGGTGTTTGGCGTCTACGCCTTGAATGGGGATGGGCCGAAATCGTGGTGCTTCTGTAGATGCATCAAGAGCATATATTCGATGCTGGCGCATGAAGAAGAAGGTCTCAAATTGGAAAGGGGTTTGATGTTTTGGCTTGCAAGTTTCCATCCTTTGGACCAATTCAGGCTATACACCCAAAATTCAACCGTATGGAAGACCTGGGTGGGCGGCGTGTTTCGGTCCAGAACTTGGGATCAGGATATGTGTGTCATTTCATCGGGTAAGATGGCCTTGTTTAAATCTAGTTTCTGTTGCTTTCATAGCTTGTCACAAGTTTTCTGGCTTTTCAGGCTGCGTTGGTCAAGGAAACGCTCTGATAAGGTCTGGCCTCTCGCCCCTTTTCGTTCCCCAAACTAACATGGACATGCTGTAAAGATTGCAGTCTTTTGTAAGGTGGGTTTATGTGGGGAATCTAGTCATGAAAGACGGCAATTGCGGGAGACTAATATGTGGTGCAGTTCGTTTCTTTGGGGTTGGCAGAGCTCAAGACGCCAAATGCGAGTTTCCCAAAGTTCCACTTCTAGAATCCCTAAACCCTAAACCACGCTTTGTAATCTCCATGTCTCCCCAGGGCCCCGAAGCGCCATGATTTTGAGAAACCCTGAGCTATAAGGCCTTAAGCCCTAATCCCTAAAACCCACGAGCCACGAAACCCTAAGCCCTATAACCCCTAGACCCTCAGCCATTTTCCAAACCCTAAACACTGCAGTGATTTCCATTTCGCTTGCCACTTTCTTTTCCACTTGACTCTTCCATCCTCGGACCTTATATCCCTGACTTTAAGCCCTAACCTTTAAGGCCCAAACCCTAAACTCTAACCTCCTAAACCCTATCCCTGAACTTTTAAGCCCTTAGCCCTAAAGTCCTAAATCCTAAATCCTTAATCCTAAAACCCTAAAGTCCTAAACCCCTGACCCGTAATCCTATGTAATTCCCACCACCCAGGAATTTTGCCTCCCATGCAGAGCAGCGGGGCAAGAGCGTGGTCCTCACCGGGCACTCCCTGGGCGGAGGGTTGGCGCAAATCATCGGAGGACCCACAGGGGGGTTTTACACCTTAGGGTTTATAGGGTTCAGAGGTTAGGGTGTGTAGGGTTTAGGGTTTATAGGGTTAGGGTTGAAGGTTGTGGGTTTGGGGTTTTGGGACTTTGCGTTTGTGGCTTGGGGTCTGGGGCTTGGGGTTTGCAGGTGGGGGGAGGGGGCAGCAAGGTTTTTGGGTTTGGGGGTTTGCGGTGGGGGGTGTGGGGCTGTGCTTGGGCTTGGGTCTCAGGGCTGAGGCTTCGGGTTCAGATTTTAGGGTTTAAGGCTTGGATGTTTATACGGTTTAGGGCTTAGGTTGTAGGGCTTAGGGTTAGCGATGTTTCGTGCGGAGTGTGCAGTCATGAAGGGATCTTCCGCCAGTAGCCTTGGGGTCTACTTTTGTTTCCTGATCGCCTTCAGGAAAGTTTCCCTCAACCCTACACCCCCAACCCTAAACCCTAAACCCCCAACCCAAAACCCCCAACCCAAAACCCCAAACCCGAAACCCGAAACCCTAAATCCTCTCAGGCCAGGACCCACACAAACCCCGAACTCCAACGGCTTGGGTTGCTGTTAAGGAGTTTAATGTAAGTCATTATCTTATCCCCTATAATGGAGAATCAAGTGGCAAGGAACTTGGCAAATGACATGGATACTGGGGGGAATATAGGATTTAAGGAACTCAACTTAAGTTACTATATTGAGGAAGCCATATTCAATGCTGCATACCCATTATGGCAACTTAGTTTACGTTCTTCAACAGCAACCCAGTGAAAGTCCTGAGGACATAAGCCGAAAGGGCCGGAGTTTTTCACAGTGTGGGGGAGGGTGTCGGGTTTAGGGTTTCGGGGTTTAAGGGTTTAGGGGTGTGGGGGTTTCGGGGTTTCTGGGTTTGGGGGTTTAGGGTTTCAGGGTTAAGGGCTTAGGGTCTAAGGTTTATGCAATGCCCTATGCTGAGCTGAGAGGCGCATTGTGACGCAGTGTAATGAATAGATGGACTTAACCTCCACTCAGATCTGACCCTATGCCCACCAAAACGCTTAGCCTAGCAAAGCCACTAGGTACTGGACGTCAGGGAAACCATAAGCCCACACTAGCCCCCTAAAACCTCAGCACCGCACCTGAAGCCTTAAACCCACCACCTTAAACCGTAAACCCCTAAACCCAAACCCCATGCCCCGAACCCCAAACCCCAAACCCCAAACCCCAAACCAAAGACTTTAGATATGCTGAATGTAGGGGCCTACATGATCACCACTACTATGGTTCAAGATTCCTGGTGCAATGATGATATTTGATACCTCAACTAGACCTGAACATGGAATTTGCAATTGCTTAGGCCCCCATATTGGGTTGCTTACGCCTTACGTCTTGCGCCCTGAGCGCTGAACCTTAACCTTAAGCCCCAAACCTCAAGCCCCAAACCTCAAACCTTAAACTCCAAAACCTTAAACCCCAAACCTCAACCCCCAAACCAGAAACCCCAAACAATAAACCCCAAACCATAAACCCCAAACCTCACACCCTGAACCTTAAACCCTAAACTGACCAGGCCTGGAAGGCATCCCAACCCTGGTCTTCTCCCCTGTGGGTGCAGCGGTCACCCTCTTCCGTGTGGCGGACGAGGCAGCGGAGGATGCGGGGTAGCGAAATGTCTAGGATTCAGAGTTTTTAGGGTTTAGGGTTCTTTGATGTCATGTTCTTGGGGCTTGGGCTGTTGGGTTTGGGAATTTGAGATTTACGGTTAGATACTGTTTAAGTAGGGTTCAGGGTTCGGATTCAGGATCTAGTGCAAAATTACCCTAAGCCCCAAAACCCCAAACCGCAAATTCACCTTGGGGGTAGAGGGCATTGGATGTAAGCGCCTTGGGAAGTCAGCAGTCGCGACAATGCCAACTGTGCTCGTGCTCACACGTATGGGATTAGGGCACCATCTCTCCCCAACATTGCAAACTACCCCCAGCGCCATGGCGAAGAGGGGGTGGGTGTGTGCGGAGGTGATGTTTAGCTGACTAGATTTCTGACCCTCCAACTTCACCCGCAATGCAACCCTAGCTTCAAGCTGGAATCAGTCTCACGTAGAAGAGGCCGGGGTGTGGGGGTTTGCCATAGTCCTGTGTGTCCAGTGAGCTCGATGTCATGAAACTCAGCATATACCATCCCAAGCTGCACGGGAATTATCATAATTGAGGAATCTACCCTGACCTCGGTTTGCGGTTTAGGGTTTGGGGTTTAGAGGGACTTTGGTTTGCAACTGTGTGGATACTAAAACCCAACCCATCTTTAGTAGCATCGGTATGATCCAATTTGGTTTCCCTAATTAAGGAGTATGGGCCTCTCTAGGTGCAACTTTTCCAGGTTAGGCTTTGGGGTTTAGGGGTCTAGGGGTTGCGGGTTTAAGATTTAGGGTTTAGGGTCTACGGGTTTAGGGTTTAGGATTTAGGGTTTAGGGGTTTAGTGGCTTAGGGGTTTAGGGTTTGGGATTTAGGGTGGTTGCGGGGTTAGGTTTGGGGGTTGCAGGCTCATGCGACTTAGTAAGTACTTCTGATTGGGTTACGATCCTACTTATAACTCTTCTGACTACCCTATATGAGATAACCCATTGATATGTAGGGTTCTAACCTCAGTTGTAAGTAGTTACTAAGTCCCTAAACCCTAAACCCTAAATGATCTTTCATGCACCTCTCCCAAGCTACATGGAATCCCATCCCATCTACACCTCTTTCGAAGGAACGCTGCTCCTTCTGGGGCCCAACTTGCAGTTTCAGGTTTCTTTGGGGAGGGTAGCATCCGGAAAGAGACATTACCCTACCAACAGCATGGTTGCTCAAGGGTTTCAGGCATTGATTTAGACTTTGAGCCGCGAATCTCAAGCCTTAAATCCTTAAACCTAAACTGCCGTGACCCCTCCCACATCCTAAGCCCCAAACGCTGAGGCGACCATCGTCCTGAATCCTAACTCCGCCAGACCCGCATGGAACATGATACGGCTTGTGCCCTGTTCAGGGTTTAGAGTTTAGAGTTTAGCTTCACAGGGCTTGTTTTGGTCGTTTCATGTGCAATTAATTTGAAGAGGGCAGCACCCTAAACCTTACGTTGCTGTGGACCTCCACTCGCAAGACCGCATGAACCCTGAATGCAAGACTTGTCTGAGTGCATATGTTTCTTTCAGGTCCACTCACGTGAAGTTCCCATAGCAACTCTGCTGCACTTCAGATTTGGCAAATTATGAACATCTCACCCGGGTGCTGGACGATTGAACCTTTGTTAGCATCCATATCGTTTACTGTTTGATGGGCGACGCTGCCCACTTCAGTAATGTGCCATACTGGAGTAGCTCTTGCACTACTTTCAGCTCGTTGTTCCACGGGTAGTTATAAGTCAGGTGCATCATTATGGTGAGTTTGGTTTTACCCGCATGACGGGCAACCTCGCCAAACCTGGAATTACGCGAGCGCCCTGATTCCTATGTACTGTCCCCATATCTAACCATGATTAGAGTGATTGCTGATGACCCGAAGAAATAGCCGATGATATCCCACTCGAAGCTACTCATGTGTCCTCGACGTCTGTACCCGGTGGAGGGTCAAGACCAAACACGGTTATTTCCAGCACCTTATAAATCCTAAACCCTAGACTGTAAATTCTAACCCAAACCCTCAAGAACCACCAGTCCCCAAGCCCCCCAAATCCTGGTAGTTGCCAAGAATATGGCTGCCCCATTGAGACCCCCCAAAATGTAATCCTTATGCTGGGGACCCCCAAAGAGGTATAGTCCTCCTTAAGTGGATAGAATATGGGGTATATGAGGATCCTATTATAACATACCCAAAGCTCTATTCTATCTACTTGAGGGGGACTGTACCCCTAACTTGGAGAATCCTCATTCTAGGAAAGCAACGTCGTGTCCATCATTCCATGGGGCGACGTTGTGCCTTTGCTCTTCGACAGTCAGGAACCTAAGAGCGTGAGTTTGAAGCTTATTGTTTCAGCTGTTCTTGCTGCTGTTTTTGTAGGTGATGATGATGATGATTATGATTTTCCCGAGGGTGTCATGGCAAGGGTTGGGTGCACCTTCACATGGAGAGTGGACCTGTACATTATATTGAATTCGCCTCTTGCTGACTCTTGCTATCAATTTCAAGACATGAAAATGCCAATCCCCCATCCTAAACCCTAAACCCTAAGCCGCCCTGAACCCTAAACCAGAAAGTTCTCCAAATCCTGCTTTGTTAAGAGAAGGCTTTGGGTTTGGCAAGCCTTTCGGATATATACTCCCTACGTAACCCAATATCGTCCCTACATGACCCTACCAACGCCCTTACATCGCCCTTATGCAATGTGTACAGAATCCCTACATAATCCCTGTGTAACCCATAGATAACCCTATTCCTTTTACAAAGCACATTAAGTATCCAACAGCAAAAGCAGCCCCAAAACTTGCAGTCCAACTCGTACGACAGAAGAACAAAACTTGTTCTTCATGGACAGAAGAGCTGCATGACCTGAAGCCGGCTATCATAGCATAATTCTTGGGGTTTAGGTACGTAACACGGTTGAAGGTTGAGAGTCTGAGGGTTTGCGGGTATAGGGTTTATGATAGGATCATGCAGGATTTTGTCCAGTCGACCGTTGCGCCCGCTCCCAACCCTGAACCCATAGCCCTAAGCATCCTAAAAACTCCAAAACCCTCAAAACCTTAAAAACATTTAAACCCTAAACCTAAACCCTAACACCCTAAACCCTGCACCGTAAAACCTTGACACCCAAAATGCTGTGCCTGCAGCTGCAGGACGGCGTGGCCCAGCGAATCGCCTGCACCTCGAGGAATCCGTTTCCTTGCAGCAGCTACCGGAGGTTGCCGGTACAGGGTTTAGGGTTCAGGGGTTTAGGTTTTAGGGGCTTAGGGTTTAGGGTTCAGGGTTTAGAGTTTAGTGGTTTAGGGTTTAGGGTTCAGGGTTTAGAGTTTAGTGGTTTTGGGTTTAGGGTTCAGGGTTTAGGGTTTCAACAATGAGTGCCTTTAGGTACCCCAAACCCTATGGTTGGTGACCATATGATACTAGGGACCCAATCGGTGACCACGGTCTTGACCACCTGAAATAGGAGTCTGAGCCTTGCAAAGAATCATGGGTTAGGGTTTAGGTTTAGGGTTAAGGGCTTGGGTTTCGGGTGCAAGCAGCATGGTGTGGCGCTGAGGGCTTCAGGCATTCAGAAGGATGTTGGGCATAGAATTTATCAACATCCAGTCGGGTCTTTACGAAGAATGTTTGAGCAGTTACATGGCTTGGTTTTGAAGATCTAGGGTCGAGTTTGGCATGCGATGTGCAGGCGCCTGGCAACGCTATAGAGGATTTGCATGCGTGGATTAGGGCTTGGGGGTAGTCTCGAGCTACCAAACCCTGCCTAGGTAATACATGTAGTATTGATATTTTCGACTACTACTGGGTGGGGGCAGAACCCTAAGCCCTAAACCCTAAATGCTAAGCCCTAGACCATAAAAAACGAAACTCTAAATCCCAAATCCTAAGCCGTAGACCCTAAATCCTAAACGCTTTAATGAGATTATCTTCAGGGTTGAGGCGCCGGGATCTGCAGTGGGCCCCTTGTTGCTGTGGTGGGGAATGACCCAGGCCATCCTGAATCCTGAATTAGGGGTTTCCTAAATCCTAAACCATAAACCCTAAACCCTGGGCTGCTGAGGATCCCAGAACTCCCTGCGTCTCAAAGGCCTGACTCCTAGAAACCCTCAGGGTCAGCTACTCTGCTCTAAGCTGGAATCAAATAAAGCCCTTGTTGAAAGGACCCTTCTCTTTATATGAGCCATAGTATAACCTCCTTAAAAGGAAGTGACGTAGGGGATTACATAGGGGAGTATTGTAGGGTTTAGTACGGGGGATACTTTTTGTTACGACTATAGCTCATATGACTTATAGTCTAAACTCCTTAAAGGGGGATTATATAGGGGATTATATAGGTGAATATTACAGGGCTTATTAAGGGGGATACTAGGCTCATAGGATCCTTGTTGAGCTTCCATGTTCGTTTGGGCTCGACCACTGCTTTCGCCTGCGCCTAGGCGAAATTGTCACCAGTTGAAGCAGACTGTCTGCGAGCTTTACCGCAGCTTGGTCAAACTGTTTAGGGGTTTAGGGGTTGGGTCCGGGTTTGGCGTTCCGGGTTTGGGGTTTATCGTCGTAGCCAGTCGAGGGGTAGAGTTTAGGGTTTTGGGGGTTGGGATAGGGAATCTGGGGTTTGGGGTTCTAGTGTTTGGGTTCTAGGGTTTGGGGTTCTAGGGTTTGGGGTTCTAGGGTTTGGGGTGCAGGGTTGAGGGTTTAGGGTTGAGGGTTTGCAGTTTTGG
>CAJNIZ010026569.1:16327-32120 GCA_905231905.1 Symbiodinium pilosum | reverse complement strand
GGCCGCTCGCACCGGTGCGTAGCAGTTAACCCACCCCATGACCATCCGGAGTTCAAGCAATTTAGGGTTTAGTTCCGAAAGTCTTGAGGCAGCCCGGCGGGGGCCAGACAACCCCGGTGCCGAGCAAAAGCGTGACGCACGAACACCGGACAAAACAAGGCGGCACAGGAAGGACATCATAACGAGTCACATGAGCTCAACGCTATGGGCATCCCAGTGGGGACCGAGGCAGCACCGACGAGGCCTCCATTCAATCGGGGACCTGGCATGACGTGATGTAATTCAAGGTTCTGGCCTTCTGGGAGGTTGTTTTGCCGAATAGGTTGACATCCAAGGTCAAAGCAAGGACCATCAGCGGCCGCGACGACGGGCTGTTGGGTTACTTCCAAGGCTGCGTGGTGCAGCCGCGCTCTTAAGGGTAATGGCACAGTTTTAGCTTCCTGCGAGGCTGCTTTGCTGGATAGAGTACCATCCAAGCCACGCAAGGGACCTTTAGCAGTCGTGACGCGGTGTTGGGTTACATCCGAGGCCGCATTGGACAGCTGCGCTCTCAATGGCGATGATCAGCTTTTGGCTTTCTGTGCGGCTGTTGTGTCCAGGTACTTCCGCAGCTGCTTGAGAGCTGTGCCGGGTTAAATTTGCGGCTGCTTGGGCACGATCTTGCGATTGGTCCTGAATTGGTCTGAGAGCATCCAATTTTGGTCTGGGAGCCGTTGGAAACCAGGCCAGAAGTCCAAATTGGTCTGGAAACTCCAATTGGTCCGGGAGCAGCCATTTGGACACGCCAGTTTTTCGGCTGGAAATCCGCAATTGTTCTGTGAGCAGCGGTGCGGGAGGGCCGTGGAGCAGCCGAATTTGGCCCAGCAACCGTGGGGGGTATGCCTTGCCAGACCCTGGGGTGTGGTCCAAGGACACGAGAGCAAAAAACCCCGGGGCGTAGGGTTTCTATTTTATAGGGCTATGCTTCGTAGGAGGGCCCCGATAGGGTGTCATGGATGGCGGCAGTCGCCCAGCTTTACCTGAGCTCCATGACGTTCCTTGCGCTCGCGAAGCTCGGGCAGCTTCGGGCTCCGCGTGGCGGTGTGCGAGGGGCTTAGGGTTTGGGGCTTATAGAGTTGCTTGCTTAGGGGTTTCAGTTTGGGGTCTGCGATTTGGGGCTTTGGGTTCGGGTTGAGGTTTTAAATGCCTTAACCTCAGCCCCGAAGCCCTGAACTTGAGAATCTCGACTTCAACCAAACACCTTGAAGAAGCCAAGGCTCTACTCCCAACTTATGGATCAGGGTTTACAATTTCAGGATTTCTGGTTCGGGGATTAACGACTTAGGATTTTATGGCTTAGGATTCATGGTTAGGGTTTCGGGTTAAGGGTTCGGGTTGTAAGAGTGAACTTGTAATTTGGATGCTGCGCCCACTCAGTAACAGTTGGTATATATGAATATCTAGCGCTTAACATCACCTCTTTTGTAGTTTGTTATTGGATGGGGCGGCACCTTACACCCTAAACTCTATGGCTCTGGCCCTGGAGGTCGGCGCCGACTGGCAACAGGTCGACTTTCCTGTTTGCAGGGTTTGCTTGGAGGGTGAGGAGACTTAGGGTTTAGGGTCAGGGGGACTTGGTAAGTATCTTTTTAAACCCCCTTATCCGTAGTCTCAACTTGCTAAGTCTCCATGACCCTCCAATTGGGTTTGGTGCTTGGGGTGTGGGGGTCAAGAATGAGGGCCTCGGGTTTAGGGGTTGAAGCTTGGCGATGGAGTTCAGGGTTTGGGGCTTGGGGTTTAGGGCTGAGGGTTTATGTCGTAGGGCTTCCGTTCCGGTTTAGTGCTTGGGGCTTTGAGTTTAGGGTTTGGGGTGCGGGGCTTAGAGTTGTGGGTTCAAATGTTAGAGCTTGACGTTTAGGGTTTAAAACTTAGGGCTTTTGGTTGAGGCTTTGGTACTTCGTGGTTTGGACAAAACGTCTTCAAGGGGCAATAGAATCCCAAACGCAGGACTTTTCAACACTCAAATCCCCAAACCCTAAACACCAAACCCTAAACCCTAAAGGCTACACCGTCTCTTGGGTCGGAGGCCCCACCAACGGATCACTGAAGTCCTCAGCATGGCTAAGAAGGAGGCTCTGTACATGTTCCAGCACTGAGGGCTTGGGAACGTAGCGCCGACTGGGCAAACAAGACCCCCGAGCATATGCCAGACAAAGGAGTGTCAACGGGGTTGTAAAAAAAAAGGCTACACCCTATACCCTAAACCCTTTAAAAACATTGTCAACAGGTTCCCTGGCAGAGGTTTGCCTGGCACAGCTTCTGAGCTTGGCGGCTTAGGGCGTAGGTTTAGGGACCTTCAAAGAGGGGGCATAGGGGTTACGTAGGGGTGTACTTGTGGATAGTATTATGGTAACAATCTTTGAGTTTCAAATCATGGAAAAGAACGTTGAAAATGATATGGAAGCGACTATTTAGGGTTTGGATCGTAGGAGGTTTAGTGATGAGGATTGAGGGCTCAGGATTCCAAGGTTAAGAACAGGGCATAGGACTTAAGATTTAAGGTGGGGAGCTGGTTTGAGGGCCTAGGATTTAAGCTTAACGTTGAGGCTTGGGTACACAACTCAGGGATTATGATTGAGGGGTTGGGTTCAGAGCTTGTTCAGGCTCAGGACTTAGGATTTAAAGTAAAGGGTTCCGGGCTTGCTACTTAAAACGTTTTCAGGGCGTAGGGTGTTCTACACAGGATTTTGGGTTTCCAATGTTTGCATGTACATTCACAAAGGGGCTCTACGGAGTCCGCTGTGATTAAACTAGGTTGTTTGATTGGGTTGGATTTCAGGTTTGGATGTAGGATTGGTGAAAAAGGTCGGATTCAGGGTTTTCAACTTAATCCACGTTGCGCAGTACTCCACTGGAAGCCATTCCTCCAGGTTCGCTAGAAAGACAACAAGACATGCTGGGGGTTATTAGGGAATATCGGAATATGTTACATAGGGATTATGTAGGGATTGTACTCCTTCATTCCCTGCTCAGCAGCAGTAAGAAGAATTCGTATTGAGCTTTGGCTTTGATCCTGTCCATCTGACCGTCAGGAAGTGGTTGAGGTGGCAGAGTTCAGGGGAGCCATAGTCTAAACTTCTTAAAGGGGGCTACATAGGGGGGTATATAGGGGAGCATTATAAGCTTCTCGGCTCTAGGTTTGGACTGCGGTGTATTGCTTCTGAAATGGCGCGGGCCTCAACTGGCTTGAAATAACTGGCCCTGGGCTCCCTGCCTTGAACACGGTTCTAACACGCGGCGATATGCCATGGCGCAGTTCCCTTGCCGTCTGAAAGACCTGCGATGCAACTCCTTCGGGTGCCACACATTCCCAGGAAACATTTTCACTGCGGTTATGTGATAGGTTTTTTGCTGCTTGATTTCCCCTGCTTCATAGCTCTCATCTGGCTTCTGGTTCCTCCGGGCTTTCCAAAGATGCTTGAAAAATCCACCACAAGCTGGGCGGCTGTTGGCTCTGGCTCGTTTCGAGTGTATTTCAAGTTGCAACTCTGGAGCGCTTGGCGACGAAGCGTGGGGGAGACAACCTGTAGAGCGCCAGCGCGGCATGCCTCTTGGGCTTGAATCTGGATGTTTGATGCCAGGCATGTCTGGGAATAGTCTGCAGTGCGATTTGTTGGGGTGCCGTGCGTCGACCCCGGATGGTCTTCTAGGTTAACTTAGCGCCATGTTTTTCTTCACTGAGTATGTGACGGCGTATACTATGGGTTGTTTGCTCGCAACCCCCGTACGGCATTGTGTATGTCGTTGGTTAGGCGGGCCTGCAATGAGCAAGGTCAAAGCGTTGAGCACGCACGGTGTGGCCATACGCTGTGGCAGCTGCTTTTTGTGGAAGCCCATCGTAAGTTTTGCCGCCGACTTTTCTCTGGAGTGGCTGGGTACAGTTTGGGTGGATGTTTGCATGCTTCCGTGTCTTGGAGAGGAGCTTACGTGCGCTCTCACTCATTTTGTTTAGTTCCAGTACGCGGCAGGATGGAACAGCGCATGGAGCATGTATTGCAGTGAGCCGGTCCCGTCCCAAGTCCGTACAGCAGTGGGCACCAGTGGGCGCTATCAGGCCTTACGCAGGTTTGTCTCCCGCTGCTAGAAGAGGGTTGAGGTCATGGGCGAGGCCTCGGGCCTCGCGAGCTGGACTGCTTAGCACCCAGCGAAAAGAGCCCACCAACACCCTACGTCAACCAAGTCCCTTCTCTGAATGACGTGGTCGCACTTTACTGGCTGTCTGCTCGGTCCTTCGGGGTAATTCGGCCTAGAACCCTACCGCACCCTAAAGCAAGAACAGCTAATCACTCTTAGCTGCCTTCAGTCAGTTGCATGGTGCCGCTGTATGGCCAGGCCCCTCGGGGTAAGCTCAGCTTACTGCCCCAATTACGCTTGTCCGCACTTTGCAGCTTGCAGCTGCTCCGCATTGCTTGTTGTTATCAGGTTCTTAGAACGGTGCCGCTTGTTGCCTGCATATGTCAGTTGTTGGTGTACGCATAGCATACTCGCCAAATTTTGCTGCATTGTCAACGTCAAAAAAGGGAGTATTATGGGGCTTATTGAGGGGGAAACTCGGTGTCCAGAGTATAGCTCAGGTGGGAATGTAGAGTGCGCGGTTATTACTGCATTTAGTTCTTCGGAGGGTCGACAAAGCTTGGCCTACCTGTGCCGTTTGCACAAGAGTGGCGACGTGCGGTTGCAAAGCGATTCGAGCACTCAGCCAGCCTGGAATAGGGAGTTCTTCAAGTTTACTCCATCTTGCGCAACTCCCTGGAATCTCTGTATATTCAGCATATGATATCCGAAGGGCCCAAAGAGGCACCCCTCTTTCTGAAGAACTCCCACAAGGCGATTTTAAAAACCAAGGCCTTAGCGCGAGGCATCATAACAAGGTATCAGTTCCCTTACCGGCTGATCGTGACCACAAAAGATCATGGCAATGATACTTCGCAGGTTCCTTAAACATTCGTATTAGGCAGCCTTAAACTGAAAATCTTTCTTCTGTTGTACAATCATTAGGCCGTGGGGACAACGGCCCAATTTTGAGCTTCGAACATCCAAGATGAGCATGAAGCTCGTTGACAACGTGACCTTGCAGATGTTTTCCGGCATTCCTGCATCCGCAAAAAATCAGCGGGACTCTGCGTTTGCTTTATGCCATATGGCAAGACTGGCAAAATTGAAGGCTCTGTTGTATTTGGGGTGTCTTGAAGTTCATGTTGGTACGGATCCCTTCATTGAAGTTGCTATTGCAACACGGATCCCTGAATGAATTTCCCCTTATTTGCGGATGAGTAATTGAGATCGAGTCACATGCTGTAGCACGCTCGGCTGCTTCGCCCACATATTCTGAACCCTGGGTCTCCACGCAAATTCCTTAATAGGGATCTCCGAATGTGTTTGCAAGTGAGTTTGCCCATTTTGGATTTTTGGACGCACCGAATCGTTTTTGTGCCTGCGCAGCTATCATCTTCCAATTGTCTTGCAACACTTGTCAAGTGTAGTCAGGCTGATCATTGGAGGTTTCCGAAAATTTGGGATCCATCTTTTGGAGTCACGATAAGCACAATTGTATCATGCCGGGGTCCATTTCGGGAGGCCCCGATTGATGGAACCCCGTTTGTACCAGATCTTGCATACGTCCTCTTGTTGGGTATCGTCTTCTATTTAAAAATCTAATCTCACAAGGTTCAATGTCCTCTATGTAGTCTTTTCAGAGTCTCCGAGAAGTTCCCGCATATACCTTGGCTCACCAAGGTATTCCCCTTTTTGAGGGTGATGGGATTTATCAAGTAGGTTCCTAATTGGGATAATTGGGAATTTTTCATGACTTCTACGGTGGAAGTTATGAGTATGCTTACTAAGTTCCCTTGGCCGTCCAAGTATTTTCCTCACATACTTGCATCCACGCTTCGGAAAGCTGCTCAAGTGTTGACATCTGTGATGCTTGATGAGGTTTCGGATTCAGTGCTAAACCCCTACACCCCCAAACCTTAAACCCAAAATCCCCAAACCCAAACCCACCCAAAACTCTAAGCTCCAAACCCCGAAACCTGAAACCCTTAAACCCAAAACCCTAATCCCCTAAACCCCAAGCCTGGCATCCAGACGCCACACCCCAGCTGCTTACAGTGGGTTGTTTGCCTTCGTTTTAAAGAGCTGCTTGTCATCGTCCACGTGATGTATAGGGTTTAGGTCGTTTAGGTGTAGGGTTTCCCCAAATTAGGGGTACCTTTTTGGGTCCAATAGTAAGGATTGGGATCCATATGGGGCCTCCCCTGTTTTAGGAAATCACCACGCGTCCAAAAATCGAACTTCGATTGCCAATTACACTGTAAACTGCTCATTTGGATAGCATGGATGTAGCCTTTTCCCTCTTCAGCTCATATCTAACAGTCTACCGGGATAACGAGCTTTTAAAAAGTGCGGCATCAGGACCTAGTAATGATTCGAGAGTTTGTCAAGATACGGAAGCTTCTCCAAGGAGCCTACGGATATACTCAGGCTACCCACAGCCCTAAACCCTGAACAGCCCAACACCTACCTCCTACTTGGCCCTAAAACCTAAACCCTAAACCCCAGCATTTGGCTCAATAGGGTCGCCGTGCCACAGACATTAAACTCCTACCTCCCTCGCTTCCTCTCTCGCAACATGGAACTCCACGATGTTGGCGGAGTAGCCTGGTCTAGGATCAAAGTGTAACGTAGATTCAGGGTTATTAGGGGTTTAGGGTTTAGGGTCTATTCTGGGTTGTATACGGGAAAAGGGTATATTCTGAGTTATATAGGGGTTATCTAGGGACAATGGAAAAGAAAATTCAAACTGCTATTTAGGGTTGAAGTTCTAGGGTTATATAGGGGTTATCTAGGGGTTATATAGGGTTACATAGGGGTTATATGGGGGTTATGTAGGGTCATATATGCCTACACAGGGGCAACATAGGAGTTATATACCGGCTCGAGGGGTAGTGGAAATCAAAATGGAATTAGTTTTTCGGGCTTAATCAGACTGCACATGAAAGCCATACCCCATTCAACTTCAAACTCAAAATATTTCAAGTTGCAAGTGGAATGCGGATAGTCTTTCATGCGCTTGCTTATGCTGAGTATTTTCTGTAGTAGGGTTTGCGTCTGGGGCTTAGGCTTCAGGGTCTAGAGGATTTCATTGCTTGGAGGGTAATTATAAGTGTATCAAGGTTCAGATTGCTTCAGATCCTGATGAGTTTCTTAACATGAGCTTCGACCGCATAGTTCGCAGTAGCTCAGCGACACCTGACAGGGTCTGCGGAACTTTGGTTTGCGGGTTTGAAAAATCAGGGGTACCATTTGGGGTTCTTATGACAAGGATTGTTGTACTTGGGGGTCTGAAAGGGGTTTCTTGTTTTCAAAACTCTCATTCTAGTCGTAAATTCTGGGGTTGCCTGCAAGTCAGTTCATAGCTTGTGCAAGTAGTGCTAACGCTGGACAGATTAGTATATCATCTCCAGATAGCTTTCCGTTGCACCTAGCATGTTGCAGCTCAAAGCTCTAAACCCTACACTTCAAACGCAATCTTGACACATCCTCCATGTACTCACGGTTTCCATGTCATGGTCCATGTCAGTTTCCGTCTGATTCTCCATCAAGGTGAAAAGGCTCCATAGCCTAAACTTCATAGCTCTGTATAACCCCCCTGAAAGTCCTTGTTCTCACTACCCGCTTCAGCTGTCAGACTTTGTCACTGCTTTAGCAGGGTTTAGCGTCTACGCAGACCCGTCTCAATCACATGGGAGGGGTTCCCGTTGATATGGCCCCGAATCAGGGTATCTAAAGAAGGTGCCATTTCTTTTTTCAAAACGCCCATACCTGTTTCCCGCCAGGGCTATGTGATGGATGCGGGCTTCGGAAAGAGACCCTGCACCATAAACCCTAAACCTTAAATCCTAAACCAAAAACCCTAAATCCTAAGCCCCAATTAGGGTGAAGCTCAGAGTTTTGGGATGGGAGATTAGGATTCAGGCCGTTGCTGGGTTCAGGGTTCACTGTAGCTGGCGTGTTGTCTTGCAGGTGATTACTCAAGGGTGTGTCCCAAAACGCGGCTTAGGGTTTAGGGGTACCTTTTGGGGGACCCAATAATAAGGATTATAGTATTTCGGGGTCTATAGTGGGGTCCCTCTAATTTGGGAAACTACCACAAACTTGCCTGGTCCTATGCACTTGCAGCTTAGGCAAACTGACATTTCCATAGTTAGACTTTAGAGTTCAGGCCTTAAGGTTTGGGGTTGGACCACCCTCACCCCTCTTGATATTGGATATCCACCCTCCCTGTTTTCACAATATAATCATGGGCAGTAGTATTGAGGCGTGTGTTCAATAAGAGGGAAGAGATTATCACTTAGAGTCGTAGACTTCAACCCCGAAGCCCTAGGCCCTGAGGCCGCAAACGTTGAGCTCTGAACCTCAAACCCCAAGACCCTAATCCCTAAACCCTAAACCCTAACCCCTAAACTCCAACCAATAATCTCTAGACCCCGAGACCTTCAACCCAAACCCTGAACCCTAAAACGTGGTTTCCATTTGTTTGCCACTTGATTCTCCGTTATTAGTGTATAGCCCTACATGATCTCCAAAATGCTATTAGCTCTAAACCTTAACCATAAACCCTGATTCCTCATGCAAACCTTGAGCTTTAAAACCCTAAACCCTAAAACCCTCAACTCTAGACCCTAAACCCTTAAAGCCCCAAGCCCCAGAACCCAAGGTCCGATTCAGGGAGCGCAACTTGACGCATGGCGACCCGCTCGTGGACTGCGATGTGCTTGACATGTACGTCCGCGTGACTGGGTCTGGAGCGTTTTAGGGTTTAGGGTTTAAGGGTTGTCTTGGGGGTTTCCGGGTTGAGGGGTTAGGGTTTCAGGGTTTGAGGATTAAGGTGTTCAGGATTCAAGGGCTTAGGGTGTACTTCGGGGTTGCCAAATCCCTCTAAAGGGGATATAGGGATGACATAGAGGGTTATATTGCAGTGTGGGGCGCCATGGGGCCACATTTTTCGTTATTTGACTGGAATGCAAAAGCAACATCACAAACTCCTGAAAAAACTAAACCCTCAGCCCCAATGTTCATGACTCCACACCCCATGGTGCACTCTCCTATGAGTTGCTTAGGGTTAAGCTACTGCAATGAAAGCAAATTTAAAAGGACATGGACACCTGTAATGGAGATTGGGGTTCGTGAGGGGTTATGGAGAATGCTAAGTACCTTAGAATCATTTTTCATCCATGGGTGTAATGTTTCGGATTCAGTGTTTCGGTTTCGGAGTTTGTAGGATCTAGAGTCTAGGGTTCAGGATTGGGTGTTTGGAGTCAACGGGTTTTAAGACCGCCTCTGGGTTCTTGTAGATGATGAAAGAATAGAATCTGACTTGCTTTAGCCACAAACAAACAGGCCTTGCAACTGCATGTCATAACAAACCAAAAACCAGCCTCGACACGACTGAGCACCCTGGCTGCAGCTTGGAACAGCCCTTTCCGAAGGATTGATGCTTAGGTGGCAAGTTTGGTGGATAATTTCCGCTTTGTCCCTGTTCATAGAATTTGTGAGGCCTTCAAAGCATTGCCCAGCTATTCGTCGTTCGGCCCGAAATAGGCTTTATCGTGTTTTCGTTCACCTGAATGCTTGCGTGACATTGGACCTTGGACATCTTCCTCAACCTCTACGCTCTCACACGCCTAAAGTCTAATCCTCAACCCTCAACTCGGCACCCTAAACCCTGAACGCTGAACCCTGAACCCTAAGCCCTGAACCCTAAGGCCTAAACCCTGAACCCTAAGCCCTAACCCTGAACCCCAAGCCCTAAGCCTTAAATCCCAAGCCTCAAACCCCAAGCCCTAAGCCCTAGCAACCTAGACCCTAAACCCTAACCTTCGAAACCCAAAATCTTCACTTCGAAACCGGAGGAGGTGAGTTGAGTTTCGAAGGGTGGTTCTCCGGTTCCCAATGCGGGGTTCCCAAAATTAGGGGTCCGTTACAGGGGATATAGGGGTTCTATAGGGATAACCAGAAATAGGGTTTAGGGTTTGCGGAAATTAGGCTAGGGGTACGTCCTTGCGGTCCTAGAGTATGGAGTGCGGTATTTTGGGGTCCATATTGGGATCCCCCTATTTAGGGAAACTGCCATGTAAAGTAAGATAGTAGTCTCCTTTTCATCGCGTGAATGATAGGTTCAGGGCTTGGGAGAAGTATAATCTTCTTCGGCTCAACCGCCACAAAACGCTACGCAGATGAGTCCTAAACCCCAAACCCTAAACCCCAAACCGCAAACCCCAAACCGCAAACCCTAAACCGTAAACCCTAAACCCCAAACCCTAAACCCTAGACCCTAAACCCCAAACCCACAACCCCTGAGTAATTCCTGTGAATCTGCCGTGGCGACCTACCTAAGTTCTGGGCTCAGGGTGCAGAGTCTCTACCCTGCCCGAAACTAAAATGGAACCTGGAAAGGTTCCCTTTGTAGACCCCTATCCTTTGAAAAGGGTTTAGGGTTCAGGGTTTAGAGTGTGGGGTTTGGGTTGTGAATTCTAACCCTAAACCCTAAACTCGCCTAGGTCAATCTGGACAAGTTGATGGACATCAACGACGTCAAGCAGACCTTTCGCGCGCAGTTCTATTTCGAAGCGTGGACTCGCGTGCCCACCAGTGAGCCCAAGAGGATCAAGGAGGCTCCCCACATTTTCCAGGGTCTAGGGTCTAGGGTTAAATCCCAGGATTCAAAAAATTAGAAGCCTCTCGTCGGACCCTAGTCTTCCATTCTTTGTAACCCTAAAAACCGAAACCCTAAATTCCATAAGGGGCCTGAAGTGAAGGGTCTGAGACAGGGTGTCTACAAGGGTTCACAAGGCATGGTGGTGGTAGGGTTTAGGGTTTAGGGCTTTGGGATTAGATTTAGGGTTAGGGCACGCCGCAGAGTGGTAAGCTAGTTCCAGGACTTTGGACTCTTGAGTGTTGAAGGGCAACTTTAGTTGGGACAATCTGAAAGTACCCTCAACCCTGGGCCCTTAACAGATATTCCACCCAGTAATAGTGTATTATGGATAATAAGGAATATATTAGGGTCCTCTTATATCCCTATTATACCACTACTACAGGGTGGGGGGTCCTCCTAAGATATTAGCGGTGCACAGTGAACATTTTTCATGGCTGCTGCTGCATTGAAGAGCGGTTCTTAAGCAATGGGCACCTGGTGCACCTTCGGGTTACTCTAGTCCCCGGTGAAGCATGGGATCATGTCTTCCTTTGGCTTGCAGTCCTTCAGTAGATGGTGGATACTTGGGTGCAATAATCTGAGTTGTTGTTAAATTAAACCGTCATATTCTGTGTGTATCGTGAATAACAGGGCTTCCTTAGTATAGTAACTTACTTTAACTTCCTTAACAGCAACTCAAGATTTGTCCCTGCAGGGTATTCTGGGCCCCAAACTCTAAGCCCTGGAACCTTGTACCTTAAACCCTAGACCCTAAACTTTAAGCTCAACCCTAAGCCCTAAACCTTAAACCCTAGACGCCGAACCCTGAACTCTAAACCCTAAACCTTAAACCCTAGACCCTAAACCCTAAAATCTTCAAGCCCTGACGTGCTAGTCAGCTGTTTGTGCGGCTTGTCAACCTTCAGACGCAGGGTTTAGGGTTTAGGACTTAGGGTTTCGGATTTATGATTGAAGGCTTATGGTTTAGGATGTAGGATTTAGGTTGTAGAGTCTAGGATTCAGGCTTTAAAATCAAGTGCTTTATCCGCAAAGCTCAGCCAGAGGCAACCGTGATTGTAAACCCCAAACAATGAACCCACCATAAAACTGCAATCGCAGACTGTAAACAGAAACCCAGAAGGCTTGTTATCTTATTGAAAACAACCAAGATCCTTCAACCCTAAGCCTGACACCCTAAACCCACAATCTAAACCCCAAGAGACGTGTCAGGTGAAGGCGTTCTTGGAGAAGTTCATTGCCGCGGGGACGTGATAGCGGATGGGTTTAGTGTTTGGATTTAGGCTTTGGCGTTTGGGGGTTTGTGGTTTGGGGTTTAGGGTTTCGGGTTTAGGGCCGAAGGTTTAGGCTCCGGAGTAGGCTCAGGGAATTGCACAGGAGCGGTGGAAACATCCATCTTCGATAGCCTATTCTGATGCGAATGAGCGTGTCTAAGAGTTTGGTAATCATGTTGGGTTTTTGCTAATGCTTAGTACGGAGGGGGAAACGTGATACAGGGCGCTGTATTGGAATTTGATCTACTTCTAGATTCAGCGCAATTATGGCCCAACTATACTTGTACTTATAGCACCTTTACAAGCATCCTGCCATCATTGGATTACCAATACTGTAAACCTTCAAAAAACTATTTGGATAACGCGCCCCGTTCACTACTTAAAGGCATCTGGGAGCTTTAAGCATGTCGAGGATTTGCTAGGCTTCCACGTGGTTTAGGGGTAAGGGTGTCCATTCATGCAGTCTTCGGCTACCACGTAGGATTCTTGTAGGGTTCTGATTTTAAGGTTCATGCTCTGGGGCTTTTGGTTGCCGTCATGCATGTAGAGTCTAAGGTAGACGATGGAAAGGCTACGTTTGGGACCCAAGGCCTTGGTTAGGTAACCAGAAGCCTCATGGTAATAACAAGAATAGTAATAGTGAAAATAGTAACAACAGTCATAACAGTAAGAACAGTACGAACACTAAGAAGAGCAATAACTGCATTACTACTATTACAATCATGGTAAGGATACGGGCTTTTTGGGTTTAGGGTTTAGCTCTGGACAGTTTATACGGTATGACTAGAAAGGGCTGGGAAAAGGGGATTCTTACATTGGAGGGGGGTAAGTTCCTCGTAAGCGTCGCCACGTTTCCTTTTGAGGAGTGGATGTCGCAGGGTCGTGCAAGCCTATAGTCCCCCTTAAGTAGATTGAATATGGGGCAAATGGGGATCTTCTTATAATATACCCAAGCTGCAGCTCCGCTTTTCCATGACAGGGAGGCTTTAGTTAGGGTTTAGGGTTTAGGGTTTCGGGCTTCGGGTTCAGGGTTTAGGTTTCAGGGTTCAGGGTTTAGGGTTCAGGGTTTAGGGGTTGAGGATGCCTGTCGATCAAGAAGCTACAGTCCCCTCAAGTGGATAGAATATGGCTTTGGGTATGTTAGAACAAGATCCCCATATACCCCATATTCTATCTACTTAAGGGGTATATAGCTACGGGGTCCATAAGAACATCCTTCAGTTTCTCGACCACTCGAAGGTCTTGTTCTTAATGATTTACGGCTGGTTCTGACCCAGCTCAAATCAAGGCGAACCAGCTCTTTATACGGAAGGATCCAACCTTTCGACCGGCAAGTTGCAAACTTCAAAGCCTGAACGCGTGATGAAGACTTGCACCATCAAGGTTTAGTGTTTAGGGTTTAGGGTCGCTTCTCATGCCATTGCTGTCATCAATGCTCGTGTCATGCTCATCGTGTTATGTTGGCGACGTCTTCTCGAAAAGCTCACCCTCAAGGCCGCAATGCCTAAGCCCTGAACCCCTAATACCAACACCCCGAGACAAAAAGCGTAAGAATGAATCCTGAGACCTACTTAAAGCGAAAACCTTAAGCCAGAAATCCTCAAGACCCACACCCAAAGAACTCAAACTGGGCTTTGCTCAGCTTGGAATGAAGGAATAGATCCTCATAGCAGTCCCTATACAATACCCATCATAGTAGTTTTCATTTTTCAATTCTAACCCTAAACCTTGAACCCTGAAAGAGTTTCCGTTTTCTTTTCCATTCCTTCTTTCCCAGCTAACCAAAGGCCCTAAAACCCAAACCCTAAACCCTAAACCCTAAACCCCAAACCCTAAACCCTAAACCCCAAACCCAAAACCCTAAACCCTAAACGCTAAACCCTAAACCCCACACCAAGGCCACGAACAGTTTGGAGTTGGACAACATCGTCGAGCCGTTGGAGTGTCCGCCCTCCAAGATTGCCCTTGAAGCTGGGTTACTGTTAAGGAACTTGTGTTAGGGTTTAGGGGTTTAGTTTTTAGGGTTTAGGGGTTTAGGGTTTAGGGTACTATATTGGGGAACCCTATTATTTATTATATCTACCCATTATGGTAACTTAATTTACGTTCCTTAACAGCAACCCAGGAAGAGAAGACCGATGCCAAGGAAGGGAAAAGTTGACATGGTTTAGGGGTTTAGGGGTTTAGGGTTTAAGGTTTAGGGCTTTGGGTTTAGGTGCCAAGGTACCTTCAAAAGGGGCTTATAAGGGCTATACAGGGGTTGTATGGGGATATATAGGGTTTATATGGGGACAATGGAAAGAAAGTGGAAACTATTACTTGGGAATCAGTGTCTGAGGTTTAGGGTTTCAATTGGAGCATTTCTAAACATTTGGGATCCAAATACCCCCGCAGCAACTGATTCTGGAGGATTATGCTTTTCGGACCTCCAATTCTCTTTAGGAATGTCTTGCGTAGGAACAGTCATGGGCTCTTGGACCAATGGACCCTAAGGGCCCCTAAACCCTGAACTCCCCATATCATACTGGGTGCATGCGAGAGGCCTTAGCTTCGAGAAATGCCCAAGTTCCTGAGTCCCTGATGAGAACGCCTGGCACAAGTTCACGCTCACATGGAAGATTACTGGGGAGTTTGCCGAGCGGTTTGAGCTCTACAAGTGCTGGGCTCAGGATTTCTCGGGCTTCGCGACTTAGGGAACCGGAAACGGTTGAGTGCCACATCTTCTAGGCATATGGGGGTGTTTCAGGAGTATCGCTACAATAGAATCCTCAGTACAATCTCCCATCATCCATTTGTGATGCCCATATATGTTACGGGTCCCCAAGGGCCCTTGTTTTGAGCAACATCATATGATGCTGCAGAACTTTGGGGTGCCCATGCTTGCTGGATGTTAGTGGGCAACCAAAGAACATAAGCCCCAATTAGTCGGCTGCAGAAGCCCGCGAGACTCGAGTGTCCAAGCTCACTGGGGCTATCTCAAATGGGGCCCAGCGAGACTTGATCGGTTATATACACATATGTACATGTATATCTATATACACAAGAACTTAAGGGTTATATATATATATACACATATGTAAACATATATATATATATACATATTGGTTTGTGAGGGGGTGACGGTAGCTGAAAGTGGGGAGTACTATAGGGATAGTTTGAGAAACTTGCGGAGATTCAAAACTCTTGAACCTTTTTCCCTGCTTGAAGACGAAGCTTTTTCTTCACAAGTACCCGCTCTCTATAGTTCCAAACCACGCTAAGCCTAAACAACAGAATCGTCGTTTGCATGTCTTCAGGGCGTGGGGGACCTTGCAAGTCCAGAACCATTGGGCGATTGAGTTCCACTGAACCTCCCCCACCCTAGACCCTGAACCCTAAACCCCAAACCCTAAACCCTGAACCTTACAACCCTGAACCCTAAATCCTGATCCCTACACCCTAAAGCGAGAGCCGCTGAGGTTTCCCTTCGATTGTCAAGATTTCACCTTGACCCTTTGCTTCTGGAATGCCTGCAAGGACACCACTTGCCACGGTGGATGTGGGAAATCTTGCGCCACTTAGGGTCCCCAATGTATTGTAATTCCTAGGGCCTAAGCCCCAAGCCCTAAGCAGGAAACCTTAAACCATAAACCCAAAGCCTAAGCCCAAAGCTCTCAGCCCGGAAGGAAGACAAGTTACAATTCCGCTTCATCGATGCAGGAAGCTCCAAGGTCATCAGTTCAAAAGGATTTAGAGTTTAGGGTTTGGGCTTTAGGATTTGCGG
>CAJNIZ010026569.1:0-16227 GCA_905231905.1 Symbiodinium pilosum | reverse complement strand
AAGGAAACGAGAGGGGGGGTCGAGCGAAACCTTTAAAAGAAAAAAGATGGAGCCAAACCTTTGAAAAAAAAAACCCTCCACCGGAGTCTAGGGCTTAAGGGGTGCACGGGTTCAGGTGTCAGGGGTTTAGGGGTTTAGGGGTTTTAGGGGCTTGGGATACATGCGTACTATAGCTTACTAAGGGTCCTGCAAGATTTCCCACTAACAGCATGGGTTTCTTCAGTGGTCCGTAGGGAAGGAGGAAGAGAGTCCCCAGTTTCAGTGCCATTCACGAAACTCTAGATCCTAAACCCCCTAACCCTAAACCCTAAACCTTCATTCCTTGGAGCATCAGAAGAAAGTTTTGTTTTCGGTTCAGGTGCCTGGTTTTTCATTTGCGGTTCCTATAGTCCCCAATATCGAGCAAGACTATATGACTATATGTTCATTACCCTAAACCCTGAACCTTTGGTTCTGGTATCTTACACGAGGAATGGTACCCTTACTGGGTTTAACCAACCAAACAAACATGCTACTCAAGTGATCTGAAGCACCCTATTATAATGTAGTACTGTTGATACTAAAAGTCTTGCATGACCTTCATATACCATAGTACCATAATTCCCATTATATAGGATACTTAGGGTCATGCAGGATTTCTAGTATCCACCGTAGTATCGAGTTTACTTTCCATTACATGGTACAGTCATTTCCATTTAAGTTTCCCTCATGGAAGGTAATAGTTTTTATTGTAGTGCCATCATCCCAACAATACCGCAAAATCCCAAACCTTAAACCCTAAAGTCTAACTAAACCCTAAACCCTAAACCCTACCCAGGTGATCTTGAGCCACTACAACTTGGGCAACAACTGGAAATGGCCGCTGCAGAACCACCTGTACATCCATTCAGAGTCTTGGCTCGGCTTTAAGCTTCTAGGGTTCAAGGGTTTAGGGATTGGGGTTTGGGGGTTGGGGTTTAGGGTTTAGGGTTTGGGGTTTAGGGTTTAGGGTTTTAGGGTTTTAGGGTTTAGGGTGTTGGTGTCAAGGCTTAGGGTTTGGGGGGGTGCAGGCATATCTGTGACTTGTCAGAGATGGAAAAGTTGAAGGAGTTCAACACCTAAAGCTTGAATCAGTGACGCTGCCGCCTCGAAGCCCTGAACCCTCAAGGGTTTAGGGTTTAGGGTTTTAGGGTTTTAGGGTTTTAGGGTTTTAGGGTTTTAGGGTTTGGGTATAGGGCTTCAAGGGAAAGCCCTAAAGTTCTAAAGCCTAGGCCCTACACCCTAGAAGCTTTTGAGCCCTCAGGAGTTCACCGGTGAGGAGACGCACCGCATCACCAAACGGTACCCTCTTCTGAAGGCCACAGTGCCGAGGACGCAATATAGAAGTTTTGCAGAACAAATCCCTAAACCCCCATTATCCCTATGTTACTCTATATTACTCTATATTATCCCAATATTAGCCCAACATTACATCACTCCCCCGAATCACAGTGCGGAGTTTAGGTTTGAGGCTCCGGGCACCACAGATGTGGCGTCCCTTGTTGAAGGCCTTCATTTCGAAGCCTTTCATTTTTGTCGCTGCCTCCCTCTTCCTGGAAACCCTAAACCATAATTTTTTTTAGAATTTCTAGAATGAAGACTGCGACCTCTACGGGCACGAGTTGATCTTCCCAGCTGCTTGTACTGCAAAACTCAGGTGCAGATGCAGCGTTTGCCCAGCTACTACGTCTACAATGCCGCCTGGGCATTCTTAAGCCCTAAACCCGAAACCCCTAAACCCTAAACCCCTAAACCCTAAACCCCAAACCCCTAAACCCTAAACCCTTATGAGTCATGCTGAGAGACTCCGGGGCCGGGGGAAGTGATCTGAGCCATAGTCTAAACCACGCGGTTAAAGGTTTTAGGGTTTAAGGTTTAGGGTTTAAGGGTTTAAGGGTTTTGGGCTTAAGGGTTTAGGGTATATCCGCAACATATGAGCCACAGGCTAAACTCCTTAAAAGGGTTTGTATAGGGGAACTGTTATAGGTGTTATTAAGGGGCCATACTCGGAATTTAGACTATAGCTCATGTGGCTTATACTGTAGGGGTCTTACGTACGTATATCTACTACGTACTCTAAACCCTACCAACCCTAAACCCTAAACCCTCCAAGCGCTTAAGGTGGAAACAGGGAATGGGATTATATCACATGGTCCAAAAGGTGATGTAAAGGAAGGTGGGGTAAAGGAAATAAATTTCACTATACTGGAATCTACAATAGGGATCCTTTAGCCCACCTAGCTTTATCCCACCTTTTGAGGCTCCTGGTTATAATGAGGATGATATAGCAACTTCTACAGGTATCCATCCCACTGCGTACGTCTTGAACTTCCTATCCTGTGCTTCAAAGTTGTGAAGAGCATAAAAGCCAAGAAGCGCCCTTAGAGATTCCATGCGAGGTTTGGGGTTTAGGGTTTAGGGTTTCGTGTGCAAGGCGTAGGAGGGGCTTAGAAGGGTCACGCAGGCTTCAAGAAGAAGTGCAGATGCAGTAGAAGTTTTTGGATTCACCTTGAGCCCGCAACTCTACATCCTAAATCCTAAGCCCGGACACACTTAAACAGGCCTAAACCCTAAACCCTTAAGAAGGAAAATCCTGAACCCGCAATCCTCAACCCTAAACTGAACCCTAAACCCGAGGTGTTGCTGCCCATGTTTGCGTTGGTCCTCTTGAGCGTGTCTTCGATGGTCATGCCCATCGAAGAGGCTCCCGCATCTCCCCCTGGGGTATGGGTTTAGGGGTTTAGGGACTTAGGGGTCAGGGGTTTAGCGTGTAAGATGAACGGACGTTTAGGTTTAGACTTTAGGGTTTAGGGTTTTGGCCTTAGCGTGTAGGGTTTTGTTAAGTTACTTAGCGTTTATGGTCTTGCACTCTTCCGTAGGTTGCAAACAAATGTCCAGTCTCACTATGACCCAACAGCACTTACTGGTGGTGAGTAAGGAATAAGGGAATATAATTCTTATAAGATCCCTATATGGTATAGTTTCTGCCCCCCCACTAACCCTAAACCCTAAATCCTAACCCCCAGTAAGACAAGCGACCCGCCAAGTCTTGGAACCCCTGAAAAAGCTCACATCAGAAGTCCTCAGAAGATATCAGGCTTCCCCTCTGCACCCTCCAAAAACATGGCCAAAATAGCTGCAGTCTAAACTCCTGAAAGGGTTTCTATAGGGGTTGTTATGGGAGATAGTAGGAGATTAGACTATAGCTCAAGTCTCGCTGCCAAGAATCCAAAAAGAAGCTCCCCAAACCCTAGAGCCTGAACTGCTTGGCTCGGGCCTATGGAGGTTGGGAATCGTTTATCCGCTTCTTTGACGGTTTTGCTCATCGCGGTGGCGTACAAGTTTGTTGCTCGGGAGTTTGGGGTGTAGGGGTTTACGCCTTAGGGTTTAGGTCAGACTTGTGCCCCCATGAACCTATGGTGTTATGGGTTATACCCATTAATTAATGGTTTAAAACTACTAAGACATAGGCAGTTGGGGTCTTGTGCTTATCCGGGGATACATAAGACTCTTAGAGTTTCAAAACGCGCGTAAATCTCCACCTTCAGCTGCTTCTATGGTTTTGGCCTTAGGTTCTTCAAATCACAGTAGAGGATCGCATGATAAAGAGTTCCTTGCAGGTATATGAAGGACTATTGCAAACTCAGTCTGCGGGCGGGGTGTTGGGGCTTCGAGCCTGAGGAAAATTGTATTAGTTGGGATAGGGTTACTCATGAAGTGCGGCACACCCTTTTCCAGCGGCACCGCACGCTTGAGGTTTAGTCCCGGCCTATGTTTGTTTTGGGGTCCAGGGTGCATTGGACCAGAGTAGCTACTAAGTAGGTGGATGCCTGGAGCAAGACGTTCCCAAAAATCCTATATCCTAAACCCTAGAAAGCATTAATTAGGGCTCGAAAGAAGAAGCTGCATGTCTTGGCAACAATTGCTTCAGATGCGCTTATAAAACACATGCCAGATCCGAATATGCTTGGCTTTGTCTTAGACGGGCCATAGTGCAATGGAAAAGGGACCGCATCGGAAAGGCGGTGCATGAGGCTTCCCGCTGTAGAGTGCTGCGTAGAAGCGCTTATTAGGAATGCATTCTCGGAAAAGAACATGGACTTCTTGTTGTTGGGCTTGGGGTGTTTAGTAGAGAATGGTCAAGTGGGCAAAAGCGATGACTCTATGGGGATCCATTCCAAATTTCTTCACTCTCGACTGAGCAATAAGTAGTGCAATCCCCTCCCCCTAATATTAACACACCCCCCTAATATAAAACACTCCCAATATATTTTTATTATACCACAATGGGGAGTATTTTGCTATAAAGGGGGGGGGGGGGGGGGGGGCAATGTTATAGGGGGACTAAGCCCTAAACCTTAAACCCTGACCTATAGAGGATTAAGGCATTTTGTAGAAGCAGATCCTGTAAGAATCCAGCTCCTACCCGGGGCCCGCGTCCTGAACATCCCAAACATGTCATCCGAGGAACTAGCTGGTGCTTAGATTAGGGATTAGGGGTCAGGGTTTAGGGATTAGGCTTTAGGGTTTAGGCTCCAGGGTTTAGGGTTTAGGGTTTAGGGCGAATGAGGGATGGATCCCTAAAGAAGTCCCCCTCAATCCCCTCTACTAGTCCTTATCACCTATTTCCCCCCCCTTCTCACGGTTTTACGTGAAGCGGAAAAGTTGCTATATCAGCCAGGCTGTGCAGGAGCGCTAGACCCCAAAGCCAGCTGAACCCCAAACCTGAAACCCTAACCCCGCAAAACCTACACCCTAAAACCTCTGGGCAACCCCAAAACAGACATTGTAAGCCCTGAGCCCCTAGGTTGTCGCTCAGATGGTCCCAAGCGTCCGATACAACACCTGGCTGGATTGGTACATCCTCGGCTGCTGGTTCTTCCTTGGGCTCGTTGTCGGGGAGACTCGTTGATGGTTGTGAAGTTTTTTTGTGCTCCTTTCCTCTCTGGTGCTTTGTCAGGAACGTGGGAATGTGTCATAGGGACTACCATAATCCCCTATATAACTCTCTACACCCCAAACCCTTTTTTTAATCCCGATATAAACCTTCTTACGGGTGTTGATGATTTAGGGACTACTATTTCCTCATGGCTTGCTGTGAGCACCCGGCAATTTTGCAAACCAACTTCGGGAAGACAGCGTTATCTCTTACACTTTGCTATGGCGGCGTCTTTATATTGTCGGTCACAATAACCATTAACCCTAAACCCTGAACCCCAAACCCTGAACCCTAAACCCTGAACCCTAAACCCTAAACCCTAGCCAGGAAAATTGCTTGGCGCTCAACCACCTGCACACAACAGAGCTCCTCGACCTTTACTGAAAGCAGAGCTAACACTGCCCCAGATTAGTGTCCATGGGGTGTAGGGTTTAGGCTTTAGGGTTTAGGGTTTAGGATATGGAACCAAACTGACTGTACAAGAGCTTCTGTCTTTCTGGGGTGTCATGTTACTTCGGGTATGTGCGCATGGCAAGTCTCACCTGGCAAGATCGGGCAGGCAGCATGCCCAAGAGGCGGTAAGATTACAGTACGTATTCATTCGGTTACCCGTGAACACTTCTAATGCTGAAGCAAATGAATGTTTTCATGCCGAAGCGCCCAAGGCTGCTCTGTGAAAGAGCACACTATTCAGGGTTTAACATGAGCAAGGGATTCATTGGGATAATGGAAAACAACATGGAAACTATTATGGCATATTGGGGTCATATTAGGGTAATGGAAAATAAACTGCAAACTACAAAGAAACCCTAAACCCTAAACCACGTGATCAAAGAAACCCCTCCTGACCACTCCAGGGTCCTTCTGATTGTGCAGTCTCCCTTGTGATGTATGGAACTGCTCCCCTCAAGTTAGGAACCCTAAACCTTCCAACGCTTCTTGCGCCCGAGGTTCTTGCTATTGAGCTGCTACTGTTCCATTTCGGTTTCGAGGGAAACGGATTTTAGGTGTGCACGCCCCGGGGGTAAGGGATTTAATGCCCTCCCGCCCCAAAGATATCCGGACTGGGCCTAAGGAGTTAATAAGAACTATATATATATATGACCTATAGTCTAAAGTCTTTAAAGGGGGCTATATAGGGGATTATATAGGGGACTACTATAGGGGTTATTAAGGGGGATAATAGGAGTTTAGACTATAGCTCATATGGAGATCTCACTCCATCCCTCCAAGTTTTGAAGCCTCAAAGCCCTCAACCCTAAACCCTAAACGAAGATGTGCCGACCCGGGCACTCCAAGCCTTGAGGTCATTCCGGCAAGGTCCTAAGATATTACACCAATAGAGACATCTTTAACAAGGGGATTGAAGGCGATGTTATAGGGTTTAGGGTTTGGGGCTTAGGGTTTAGGGTTTTGGGACCGAGGGTTTAGGGATTAGGGTTTAGGGTTAATGGAGAGTACCCCAAAATTTAAGATCAGATGGCGAACAAAACGGGGAAAGGGGTATGCAGGGATATGTAGGAACATGTCCCTAATAATGGAGAATGAAACGCAAAACAGCATTTAGAATGACATAGACACTTGGGTTATACAGGGGTTATACACCGTCATCCGCAGGTAGATACGCTTGTCAAACGGCAAGGAATCCATAACCCTAAACCCTAAACCCTATCTATGGCTTCTCTGCTGCATGTTCGGCCATCAGGCTTCTAGGTCCAAGCTGTAGGTCACGATTATTGTAGACCCCTGATTAACAGACCCCTACCGCTTACTAGGGATTATAGTAGGGATCCTAATATTCAGGCCCTTAAAAGGAGGGGGTTATTAATCAGAAATTTACATTATTCGGACATTCTTAACCCTGAACCCTAAACCCAGACTCAAAACTGGCGGAGACATCGATTCTCGTTAGACTGTAACCCCAATAATCCTGACGGCTAAGCTGCAAGCTAGAACCCTGACAGAAGGGGGTCAGAATATATGAGCTATAGTCCAAACTCCTTAAAGGGGGCTATACATATATAGGATTTGGGGTTTACGGTTCTGGTAGATCTTGCAAGGGGGTGTCCAGATCGGACGTACTTAAGGGGATTATGACCTTTATCTTCCATCCTCAGTACGTGCTAATTGGCCTCCTGAAGGGGCTCCGCCTAAAAGCCCACACCCCCCGTAAACCCGAAACCCTCAACCCTAAGCCTAAATCGCAACCCGAAGCCCTAAACCCCCCCAATCTTAAACCCTGAACCTAAATCCAAAACCCTAAGCCTCAAACCTAAAACCCTTAACAGACTCGAGACCTCGAGCAGGCTAGTGGTGGGCATACTCATCTACCTGGGCTTCGTGTTCTTCAACGTGTTTTTCGCGTTTAAGGTGCGACGGTACAGGGTGGACTTTAGGTCGAAACGTTGATGAAATTGTAGGGCTTCAGTTCAGTGATTGGGGTTAAGGGGTTCAGTCTATGGGAAAGTTTATGACTTGTTTTTCGGCTTCACCCTCCCCCACGCGCGCAATCTCCGAAAGCGCTTTACGAAAGGACAAGAAAGCCTGTATAAACCTTCATGTCAGTAGTATTTCATTTGGGGATCCTATGGTACCCAATCTAGAGTAAGACTATATCCTCCTTTTGGTTATAGTATTTCATATAGGGAGTATAATCTTACTAGGTTCAACCACAAAAAAACATTACTCATGTCAATTTGAGGCAGGGTAAGTGTTGCGGAGCCTGGGTGAATCAGTGAAGGGCTAAGGCTTTGGGATGTACATGCAGGAGGAAAGCACTTTGATTGCATGTGTAGGGATGCATCCAAATAAGGAGCCGTTCACATTTATCGACAAAGTGGTTCAAGACCACCAAGCCTTTCAGGACTTCGTTGCCAGCCAAGAAAGGTCAAGGGCCCAGGCCTTCAAAGCTGTGGAGTCAATGAAGCAGCACCCGTATTTCGAAGAGTACTGCAGAGCTGTGGGACAGCCAGCAAGTGCCTGGGAACATCCAAATGGTGATCCAATTGTGGAGCAACAGTTGTTCCAGGATTGGCTTGCAATAACGGAGCAGGACAGATGGGTTGCAGTCTTGTTTGCTACAATGGAAACAGCGGTGCTAAGTCCTAGACCCCAGAAATCTGCGAACCTTCAAGACTCCCTCACTCCCCCTTGCAGACCCCCCAACCCCTACTCTAATATAGGGGCCTAAGTAATTACCCATGCCTTGTATAGTTATAGTATATGGTACCTCAAATGGACCTCAAAATGATATTGGTAATTATTTAGGCCCCTGTAGTACACCCCTCTCTTCACGAATGTTTCTCAACATAGTGGCTGCCACGGCGCCCGTCCCAAAACAAAGTTGGAGCCCGGACAACCCAAAAACCCTAAGCCCTGAAACCCTTGAACCCAACATCCTGAACTTCGGGCTTGTAAAGGGTCTTAGGGCTTGAGTTTTTGGTTTTCGGGGCTTGAGGGAAAGAGTTCAAAGTTTAGGGCCAGGGATATGGGCGGAGGCCTCCTGCAGAAAGACAAGAGTCTTACTAGGAGCTATTAGGGCAATTCGACATGCAATGCCCTTTGAGTAGCATAATATTTGCAGATGCTTTCATTCCCAATATAGAGCAGGGTGCTGGCATCTTCAAGGGAGGAATCCAATTTCACATGGCTCAACCATCAAAAATTGCTGCTCATAGAGCGCCTGCTCAAGACGTCTTTTTATGGTTTCTTCCAGGTTCCGTGCTTGTTTGCCCTATTCCCCCTCACCCTTTACTCTATGAACCCTAAGCGCTGAACCCTAAACTTTACAGGACCTCAAAGTCTAAAAATCAACGCCGGCATGACCCTCAAAAGACAGATTCCTCAAACCCTCGGCTTATTTAAAGGGACTCTAATGGAACCCCAAGCAGGGAACCCCAAGAATATAGTAGGAATATAATAGAATTGAAGGACACTGGTGGGTATATGCCTATTATATTCCTACTACATTCTTGGGGTTCCCTGTTTTGGGGTTCCCATTACAGTCCCTGTATTATTGCCATGGTTATTACTACTTAGGAGGACCCCCCACCCTGTAATAGTGGTATGATACGAATATGAGAGGACTCTAATATCATCCTTATTATCCCTTGTAGTCACTATTACACGGTGGGGGTCCACCTAGGCCCTACTGAAACCCTAAACCCCTAAACCCTAACTCGCGCTGGCTTGGCGTTTGTAGTTTGTAAAGCTAACAAATTTCCACGCCGCAAGATTGCAAGAAGCCGTGCACCCTAGCATGGTGCTTTGCAAATAGTTTAGGTTTTAGGGCTCCATCCTTCCTCATGACGTTGTTCGCAGCTTTTCCTAAAATTTGGGTACCCGGATATGGACCCACAAACACTACAATCCTTATTATGGGGATCGCCACTTCCTAGTAGCAACCAGCCAGGTGATCGCCAACAGAGTCCCCAAAGCGGACTTCTATAGGGGTTGTGAAGGGGGATACTAGGAGCTTACACTAAACCCTAAACCCTGAACCCTAAACCCTAAACCCTAAACCCTCTAGCTCAAACAATGTAGAGGCTTAGTGTATTGTCAAATTCTGTGGTCCCAGGGGATCCTCTAGCGACGGGAATGTGATGGGCTTGGGGGTGTGACTCACTCCGGTCTCTTCGAGGCTGTAAACCCTAAAACCTAAACCGTGTAGCTTTCTCGGATTCGGGGTTGAGAAAGATCAGTGGCCGAGAGTTTGGAGTTTGAGTGGGAGGCTTTGGGGATTTACACTGACAAATATAGGTGCTCACGAAACAACCCTAAACCCAACAAAGCGTCACATATTAGTATCCCTAAGTGGAGATTGGGTGCTTGAGCAGCAACCCTAAACCCTGAACCTTAAACCCTAAACCCCAAACCCAAACCCCTCCCTAAACCCTAACCCCTAACCCCTAAACCCTAAACCCCAAAAACCCTAAACTTCTACTGTGGGGTAGCCCTTATCTGAACCAAGGGTGTTTTTTAAAATGGGAGTCTCCTCAGTGGGCCCACAGATACTTACATGAGTATTTTTTTGGGGATACTATGGTACCTAATAGGGTTTAGGGGTTTAGGGTTCAGGGGTTTAGGGTTTAGGGGTTTAGGGTTTAGGGGTTTAGGGTTTAGGGCTGAAGGGTTTTTTGGGGATACTATGGTACCTAATATAGAGTAACATTCTATCCTCCTTTTGGGGTATAGTATTTTATTTAAGGAACATAATCTTACTAGGCTCAACCAGCAAAAAAACATTACTCACATGTGTTATCAGACTAAACCCTGAACCCTAAACCCTGAACCGGGTGCCAACAAGGGAGCCCAACATCTTGTAAACTTGAAGCCCAAACCCGAAAATCTAAACTTCAAATCCTAAGCTGCAAATCTTAAATCCTGAATCCTAAACTTTAATTCCTAAATCCAAAAACCTTAAATCCTAAATCCTAAGCCACACATCCCCCTAAACTCTAGAACATCCCCCCCCCCCGGCTAGGCGTGCTCCGCATACCGACGCCCGATGTCAAAGTTGAGCAACTGGGTTGCTGTTAAAGGAACTCAAACTGAGTTATATACCATACCATGAGTATATAGGATTTAAGGTTTAGGGCTTAAGTCGCTATAATACGGGTATGTAGGCTACATACCCATGTTATGGTGACTAGGGCCCTAAACCCTAAACCCTATGTATTCATATTATGGTATGTAACTTAATTTGATATGGAGTTTCCTGGAATTCCTTAACAGCAACCCAGGCAACCTCCTGGCTGCCTGTGATGAGACACCCCCCGAGCGCCTGGGACAAGTTTAGATAGGCTTTAGGGTTTAGGGTAGATTTTGGGTGAGAGTTTATCGGTGTAGAGGGTTTAGGGTTCAGTTTTGAGATTTAGGCGTCAGGTTTAGGATCTACGGTTTGGGGGGTGTGTTGGAATTTAGGGTGTTGCAGCAAAGTAAAGGGCTAGGAGGAATTTTTCACGGGTTTCCCTATTACAACCCCTGCATTAATCCTAAGTATCCCTGAATAACCTTGATGAAGGGGGAAGCCAAGGGGGTAGTAGTTGAACCCATGAGTTTTGAATTACAACATAGCTACGACGCTTTCTGTCTCATGGGGTTTAGGGTTTAGGGTTGTTGTAAGTCTTTCGCAAGCTTGGTATGGCCATAAACCCTAAGCAGCAAATCTTATCCTTTTTGCAGTGATTTTCCACTCCGGGCTAAGGCGCTACGACAAGGCACGGCGCCCTTTCAACATCGGAGACCTGGTTCAGGATGTAGGGTGTAGGGTGTACCGTTTAGGGTTTAGGATTTAAGTGTAGAGTGTAGGGCTTAGGGTGTAGGTTTAGGGTTCAAGGGGAGAGCCTAAACCTCCCTTCCTGAAGCCCACGCCCTAAACCCCAAATCCTAATTGCACCCAACCCCAAACCCAGGGTCATACTAAGGGCTATATACAGTTATAATATAGACATTATCCAACTGTTACAGAGTGAGGGCAGTATCCGGCCCAAATCCTAAACCCTAAACTCTAAACCCTAGACTCTAAACCCTAACTCCTAAATAGTAAACCTTGAACCCAAACAGAGGATTCGCAGTGTAAGAACATCTCCCAGCCCAGAGCCTTCCGCCTGAAGCTCACACCTCCAGAGGTGAGCCACGGGGTTTAGGGTTTAGGGTTTAGGGTTTAGCTAGACTCCATAGAGTTTAAGGTTCAGGTTTAAAGCCTGAAAGCCTTAAACCCTGGACCCTAAACCCTAAACGCGGAATAACCCTAAACCCGCAACCCTAGAAACCCTAAACCCTAAACCGTAAACCCCAAACCCTAAAAGCCCTAAACCCAAGAAACCTTAAACCCTAAACCCCAAATAGCTCTAAACCCTCAATTTTTTGCCACACTTTACAGCAGGTACGCAGCCCCAAGGCTACCAAGGCTGCCAGCTGCACGGGCACCCGAGTTCCGTGCATGCCGGGCTGCTAGGGCCCCGCCTGAGGCTCTGAAGTTTAAGGGGTTTGGGGTTTAAGGTTCTTGGGGTTTAGGTTTAGATTTCAGGTTTTAGGGTTTAGGGTTTAGAGTTAAGTTTTTCCGTGGCCTAGGGTTCAGGGTACCGGGCTTTAGGGTTAAGGAAATGGGTTTAGGGTTAAGGGTGTGGGGTTGAGGCTCTAGGGTTTCGGGTTAAGGATTTAGGCAGGGGTTTGCGATGGTTACCAATATCGAATCTTTGGCCCTAGGATTTCAAGCTGAAGAGGAGGTAGCCCCACCATTTGCTCTTGTTAGGAGAATGACCCGAAGTACCTTCTACCTGGGTATGTTTGGGTTTAGGCCAGGTCTCTTAAAGCGACTTCTATCCATGACCCTTGGTTCAGACGTCTCTGTTGCTTTTCCATCTGCGCCCTGCATGAAATGGCAGGGCCAGAGAAGCGGCCTCCCAGGCATGCGACCACCAAAGCCCCGAGTCTCAAATTCTTTTAAGAGAACTCGAGCTTGGCTGCGGTGTGGGAAAGTCCCTACGTCATGGTTCAGGGCTCAAAGGAAGAGGGTTTAGAGGGTTTAGGTTAGGGTTTAGGGTTCAGGGCTCGAGGTTTGGGGTTTCCGGGCTTTAGGATGAGAGTTCGCTTGAAGGTCCTTTGGGTAGATATCAATGGTGCTTTAAGCTGTGCAAATTCGAGTTTTATGGGGATTATATAGGGGTTATATTGGCATAATGGAAAAGAAAATGGAAACTACTATTTAGGGTTTAGGGTTAGAGCCATGATTAATAGGGTTTAGGGTTGTTCTTATGATGCCCTTACGTATGGCTACCCTGGGGCCTCCAATTAGGGTATGTGTCTCTTTATGGACCATAATCTAAACTCCTTAAAAGGGGGATTATTTAGGGGATTGTACAGGGGAGTATTATAGGGGTTACTAAGGGGGATACTAGGAGTCTAGACTATAGTTCAGGGGAGCCTGTCAAAATCGGGAGCCTGAAATCGACCATGATTTAGGGAAGCCTGTCGCTAAGAATCCAAAAGTGGATTCTCCTTTGCTGGGAGTAGCAGATTTGTATCATGTGAACTGTTTGAAATTCGCAGAGCAACGGAATAGCTTTTTGCTGCGAGTTGCGTCTGAGAGTTGCAGCAGCTGCATTGTACTTGGGAATTCATCACGTCCATCCCTAGATCCTAAATTTAGAGTTTAGGGTCTAGGGTTTTGCCGCTTGCCCCCCTCCCATAAACTGGCCCTATGTAGACCTTTTTTCAAAGGGCAGCAGTCTGCAAGGGACCTTGTGCAGGTTCTATCAGAGTTTAGGGCTGTGTAAACCCTACACTCCAAACCGCTTTGGTGACTCTTCCCAACAAGAGCCCCTCCACGGTTCAAGACTTAGGGTTCTTGAAGCCCTACGCCTCCCCTACACAAACCTCAGGGAGGCTGGAATGATCCCCTGAAACATCAGACCGCGGGCCCGAAGCCTCCCTACATACTAGTTTAGGGTTTTGGGTTTAGGGGTTTAGGGGTTTAGGGTTTAGGGGTTTAGGGGTTTAGGGTTTAAGGTTTTGGGTTTTGGGTTTAGGGTGCAAGAGCTTAGCCCACTTGAGTAGTATTTTATTTGGGGATACTATGATACCCAATATAGAGTAAGATTCTATCCTCCTTTTAGGGCATAATATTTTATATAAGGAATACTATCTTACTGAGTTCAACCACCAAAAACAAGCTACTACTCACTTGGGAATACACGCGTGACTCTCGCCGCTGCTCGGGGCAATCTCCTGACAGCACGGGGCTCCATAATCTCTCGGTGCTACCCTTGTGGGGAGGGTTTAGGGTAAGTTCCACCGGGCTTGAGGTTCTTGTGATTTTTGGATTTTTGGGGTTTAGGGTGCCCCTTAAGTAGATAGAATATGGCTCTGGGCATTTTACAATAAGATCCCCATATACCCCATATCTTATCTACTTCTCAGGTTTGGGGTTTCGGGCTTAAGCTGAAATGCTTGAGTTTGCTCACCATGGTTTGGAGTTTAGTACAGGTTTTGGGAGAGCTTTTAGGGCTTGGGTTTAGGGTTTAGGGTTTTTTAGGGTTCAGGGCTTAGGAACCCTAAGCCCTGAACCCTAAATCCGCTAAACCGGTCAGGCCTTTCAGTCTATGAATTCTCAATCTAGCGTCTTGTTTAGTGCTACAAGGGGCATGCCAGAAGAATCAGTGGCTGCAATTTGCCAGGAATCTGTGCTGCAGGCCTGATACTTCACAACTATCAGACCCCTAGCTCTAAACGCAAGTATGAGTGGTCGTATAAGTTTGCCAACTTCTTGTTTTGTCTTAAAGCCTCAACCATAACCCCTACCCATCTACCCTGAAATCGTTGGGTTTTGGGTGGAGTTTTGATATCAGGGGCCTTGATGTTGTACCGCAATCTGCCTTCGTCAGTGCAGCATAGCAATTTCCAAAATCATGGTCTCTTTCAGGTCCCCACGGCAAGGGCCCAGGGTCGGGAAGAACCCCCGTTGTGAGAAATGCGCAAACCCTAAACCCTAGGCCGTGCCCCCTAAGCACAACCTGCTTAAACCCTAAACCCTTAAACTGTTAAACTCTTAAACCCTTTAACCCTGAAACCCGTGCAATTCGAGACCGGCTGGAAAGATTGCGTTGGGTCGTGCTGTTTAGGGTAAGAGGTCGCACGGGATTTAATAGAGAACACCCTAAAATAGACCCTAAACCCTGAACGGAAGGGTCTTCTCCAAAATCTGCGCTAGACTCGTGGGACTCGAACGCTAGAATTACAGGCGCGTCGGAGCGAACTTTAGCACAGCTCTTGCGCTTCAATCTGTACCCTAACCAGTAATATATACCCTATTCTACGACAGTAGTTTCCATTTTCTTTTCCGTTATTCCAATAATACCCCATAAGATATAATAGCATACTATAATATATTATAATATACTATAATATACTAGAATATCACCCCAAGAATCAGGGAGTGTATGGAAGTTCCTAGGCCCCTCCGATCTCCAAGAGATGGGATCTGCCAATACCCGAACTTGGAGCTGTGGTGAAAACAGCCCGACCTGTGGGTACATGAGCGAGAGGTGTGTTATATAGGGGATTGTAGATATGTAGAAACATATATATATATATATACACGCAGGGAGAGGGTTTAGGGTTGAGGGTCTCAACTCCCTAAAGGGGGTTAAATAGGGGACTATTCATGGGAGACTACTTTTTTGGGTGATGAAGGGGGATTCTAGGAGTTTAGATTATAGCTCACATTGCCCAGGGCTTGTGGTTTGAAGTTGCCGGGTCCGAGGGTCTACGGGGGTTTAGGGTTTAGGGTTTTGGGGTCAGGGGTTCAGGTCTACGCGTCCTGGCCTGGGGTTTTGCTGCCACGGTAGGGTGTTAGAGTCTTGGGGTCTAGCGTAGCGGCCTCTCCCCATTCTTGGTCAGAATCTCCAGGGTCAACTTGGAATCTTTGTATCGCCACTTTTGGGGGACTGGACACCTTACAGATGCCTAAAGAAACTGAGCCTCGAGATGCAAGTGTAGTTGCTACATGTATTGTTTAGGAGGACCCCCCACCCTGTAATAGTGGTATACTGGGAATATATGAGGACCTTAATATATGCCTTATTATCCCTTATAGTCACTATTACTGGGTGGGGGGTCCACCTAATGTAGTGTAGTCTAAACTCCTTAACGGGGGTTATATAGGGGATTATAGACGGGACTAGTATAGGGGTGATTAAGGGGGATACCCTAAACCCTGAACCCTAAACCCTTACAGGGAGTTTAGACAATGGGACACATATCCTGGAGGTCCCCAGGGGTGGGGTTGAGGGTGTTCGTATTTTAGGGTTTAGGGTTTAGGGTTTAGCGTTTAGGGTTTAGGGTTATGGAAAGACTTCAATGCCGAAAAATGTTGTTTGTCGCTTTCCTTGCTAAACAGAAATTCGCACGGGTGGAAAAGTTGACGAATTTGGGAGAATGTTATATAACATAGTACAGTCTAATATAATATGATACAGTATGATATAATGTTGCAATAGGTTGGGGAGCTCCGAAAGTGTTGGAGTTCTCTATAAGGGTGTTTACACATTAGGATAGTGTCGGTGCTCATGGGGAATCCGCGGTGCTTGCCTGTCAGTAGCACCACACACCTACACAACTAGAGTGCAGTGTAGGGTTTGGGATTTAGTTTAGGGTGTAGCCCCAAACCCTAAACCGGGTAGGCTTGAAGGCAGCGGCCTGAATGATTGCCAATGTTATGGCCCCACGGTGGATACCAAAAAGTCTGCATGACCCTAAATACCCCAAAC
>CAJNIZ010026558.1:29974-76017 GCA_905231905.1 Symbiodinium pilosum | reverse complement strand
CTTTGAGCTTCTCAACTTCCTTTCTAGCTGCCTCTTCATCCAACTTCTCAAGTTCTTCATCACTCACCTCTGGAGGTTTTCCGCATTCCATATTTTCATCCTTCACATCGTCTTCAACCAACCAACATCCACTCTTCTTCTTCGTCAGCCTTCACTCAACATGTTCCCAGCCTCCTTCCGCCTGTGCAATGGAGGCATCGCCAGAAACCACAATTGGCACATCCGTATTTCCACTCTCCGCTCTTCAGTGAGGAAGAGTGGAGACCCTTGGGAGAAGGAATAGATCTTTGCATTGGACAATACGCCCTGGAGTGCTAAGCCCGTGCGAGGGAAGCCAACAAAGGTGGGACCAGGTGTTCCTGGAATGATTGAAGATAAAGGCCCCGGACCAGATGAAGCAGCAAGTGACCCAGACTCTTTGGAAGGTTATAGTCCCAGTGAAGGTGAACCAAATGGACCAAGGGACCCAAATGAAGAGAGTAAGAAGGAAGAAGCTGGTCACATGGATATGTTGGTGGGTGAGAATGAAGAACCTCTGCGACCCCGTCGTCCAAAAGCCGGAACAAGTTCCACGACGGGACCCAGCAACAAAAGACCGGCTGAAATTCTTTAGCGGAATTTGCCAAGATGTTGGCATCTTGATTATTCTTTCCAAGCCAAACACCCTTGATCCATAGAGCCCCGCCTTTCTTTGCCGGCTTCTTCAATCAATTGTGTAATTGTAGCCGTGCAGAGCAAAGAAGCGGGTGAATCTTAGCGTATGATGGAAATTAGATATTTGGAAGGGAATAGCATGCTTTGAAGAAAATTGTAAGTTCATTCTTTCCATTACAAGTGTGCTTGAATGTCTCCAGCATTTCTGATCAAAGTTTTTGTGTTCCAGCTGTTGCCTGATCTCTGAAACAAACCTTGACAAAGAAATTGCAGCAGGCTCACTGTCCATCACGAAATTACACTTAAGATGATTGAGGAACAACAAGAAACGTACAATCTCTTCAGCAAGCTTCCTGCTCACTATATTCCCTTTCCCTGGTACTGCAAGTCGTATCTTGCTTAGGAACAAATCAAGACCTGTAGCGTGTCATGTCAGAGCTACCTGGTAGAGTCGCAATTATGGATGAAATCATCTTTGTCGCTGTCTGATTACGAGTTGTTAACTTGGTCCGTGAATAACATGTGATCTAGCATTCACATAAGCTGGGTGTTGGAGACCAATGAGCAGTGCTAGAGACACGGAAGTGGAAATCTCAATTCCGTGACTCTACGAGTCTTGCACTTAATTGGTGTCTTGTGCTGCTTTTTCCACTTTTTGTGTTCTACTGGCGACTGACTCCGTAATTAAGAGTACTTTCCATGGCCTTTGTCTTGTCATTTCTTTCGTTGATCTCTGTCTTATCCTTTCTTTCCTTGGTCTTTGTCTTTTCCTTTCTTTCCTGATCCCTTGTCATCTCCTTTGGGATCTCCTTTGACCACACTTTGGTACTCTCCTCTGGTGGTACCTTTTCCTTCTTGCTCCTCTTCTCTTTCTTCTTCACCTCCCTTTCAATATCTTCCTTCTCTTCTCCTTCGGTAGATCCGGAGGTCGCCGATGTCTCTTTTGTCATCCTGCGTCCGCGTTTCAACTTCAGGTGCATGTCGAAGTTCTGCTGGCTTCCTCCTCTTAGCTGCTTTTGCTTTTGGGTCTGACCCTGCAGCCTTTGGTTCTGGCTCTGCAGCCTTTGGCTTTGGTGCCACAGCTTCAGCTGTTGCCTTGGCCGTGGCAGACATGTAGGCTGCCAACCTTTGAAGCCTTGCATTTTCTCTCTCCCATCTGGTAGAGCTTGAAGTTCCTTTGCCGGTCCTCCAAAGACTCTCCAGCCTTGGGTGTAGGTGGAGGTATGGGGTTCCTGATGTCGAGCTCCTTGGGCCTTGCTTTGGGCTTTGCTTCTGCTTTAGCCTCTGGCCTTGCCTTTGAGGTAGGCTTAGGTCTTGGCTTTGGTTGAGGCTTTGCCCGCTTGGCCTTTGGGAGGATTTGCACCTTTGCCTTGGGCTTGGGCTTGTAGGTTGGCTTGATGCGGATGCGGTCCATGATGGGGAGGAGCTTCCTGGACTTCTTTCCTTCTTTGTTCTTCTTATCTTTTCGGCGCTTCCTTCTTTCCTTCTTTTCTTCCTTTCTCTTACTCCTTTGCCTCCTTTTGAATTCTTCCATCTGCTCGTCTTCCTCTGGTACATCTTGATCTCGTAGTGCTGGTAGACGACTTTCTCTTTCACCTGGCAGGAGGTCTTGTTGGGGTTCTTCTTCAGGAGGGTAGTACTCTTCGATTTGGAGGTCCAGTTCAGGCATTTCCTCGGGCAAGTCTTGAAGGGGTAGAACAGGTAGTGGTAATTGCACTCCTTCTGGATCGGGCCGTAGTCGCCGTCCTGAAACAGGTAATTGCCATCGTTCTGAATCGTGTAGGTCTTGGTGTCCTGAATCGGGTAGGTGTTGCTGTCCTGCTGCGGGTAGGTGTTGTTCTTCACTTTCACACTCTTCAGGCGCATACCTTTTTCCACTTCCTGAAATACTTCCAACTCAGGGTCTTCGCTGCGCTCGCTTTCCTCGCCGCCGTACTCGGAGTAGTCAGCAGCAGCAGCAGCAGCAGCAGCAGCAGCAGCAGGAGCAGCAGCAGCGCCCTCAGCTGGAGGCATGGCATAAGCTAGGGAGGGCAGCGCGCAGGTGCTCCGCTACCACGTTGATTTTTCTGCTCTGCTTGCAGACTTGAGCCAACATATTATGTTGACAACTTTGTCATACCACAGTCCAACCAAAATGTGCTTGCGCATGCTGTTCATGGCACACCTGAAATCTGTACTGAAATCACTATACAGCGTGTTGGGCATGGGGGTGTACACACATAGTTACTAAGGTTAACGTTTATGCAGGGGGCCAGCTTTTCGGAAGACTGCCCAAACTTTGTGTTCAAGCGCTGCGATCTTGCGAAGCGTCGGGTGGCCTCGTGACCGACGAAGCTGCTGAGGCCATATCCCTTTACCTTGACCTCCTTGTTAAAGGGCCTCCCAGGCTGGTGACCCGGGTGACGGCGCAGCCGCTTTTCCTCTTCACTGATGCGGCCTACGAAGGGCAGCCAGGCACGGAGAGATGCGGGTTTGGGGGGCGTTCTTTTGGATGCACGTGGCCAACCCTTGAAATTCTTCTCCCTTGAGCTTACAAAGGACCAAAGGAAAGCCCTGGGGGAAGGTTGCATTTCTTCCATCATCTTCGAGGCGGAGCTGTGTGCTGCCATACTGGCAATGGTTCTGTGGAAGGACGTTTTGTGTGGTCGGCCCGTGGTCGCATACATTGACAACAACAGCGTGAGAGATGTTCTCATCAGTGGGTCAGCCAGAAACCGCATGGCCATAGCTCTCACGAAGTTGTACTTGACGGTCGAATCCTTGTCCCGTTCATACCCTGGTTCGCTAGAGTCCCAAGCCCATCCAACAATGCCGATGAGCATTCGCGCAAGCTGATTCTTGAATGGGGCGGACTGCGTGCTTCCGATTGCAGCGAAGCCCTGGCCTCCATCTTGGAAGTGTGTCCTCTCGTTCAGAGTGCCGGTTCAAACTGTTAGTCCACCTTCGGGATTCGTACCCTGCCTGTGCACACCTCCCTAGGAATTGTATGGGCTAGTCCTTGACCCGCAGAGTGATCGGTTAAGTTGGGGGTTAGCGCCGTGCATCTTTGGGTCTGCCTTGTCCTGTTGAGTGTGGGCCTGGCCCTCGTGTGTGATGGGAGCCAGCCTGGCTCCCATCTTTGCATATGCACGCCTGACTTGATGATCTTTCCCCAAGTCACCTATGGAAAAGTGAGCCGTTTGCATTGCATCTGAGATTCCGCTGCGCGTGAATTATACGAAGAGAAGTTTTATATTGAATAGTATTTCTTGAACACCAGGCTAATATACTTGAGTGTCTTGATGATGCCAAAGGTTTTTGGTTTGTTTATTTTTGGCACTTGGTTCAAACTTAAAAGTCGATGAAATTTTGAGGATGCTTCACACGGGAACGCAACTCTCCTCAAAATCTTGAGGATGTCTTGAGCGGGAGCGCAGTTTTGAACGAATAATCTTCAAAATTTTGAAGATGTCTCGAGCGAGAGCGTGATTTTTGAAAAGAAGCCAATCAAATTTTGAGGATGTCTCGAGCGAGAGCGCGATCTAGAGCAAAAATCGACATGAAAATCAATCTGCAAGACTAGTTTAAAAGGAGATCGACCGATCTTTCGATGAAAAATGATCAAACTTTCGAGGATGTCTCGAGCGAGAGAGCGATTTTCATCAAAAAAAAACAGGATATCTCGAGCAAGAACGCGATTTGGAACGAAAAATCGATGAAATTTTGAAGATGTCTCAAGCGAGAGCGCGATTTGCATCAGAATTTTGAGGATGTCTCGAGCGAGAGCGCAATTTTTGAAAAAAAATCAATGAAATTTTGAGGATGTCTCGAGCGAGAGCGCGATTCTTGAACAAACAATCGACATGAAAAGCAGTTTCGAAGACTAATTTAAAAGGAAAACGATCGATTTTTCGATCCATCATCTGCTGATAACCCCAGTGTTGTCGGTTGGCCCCAGTAATGGCTGATACTGACGATGCTGGCCTGGTTTTGGCTGTTGGTGGAGAAGCGACGGCTGATGCTGATGATGATGATGCTGGCCTGGTTTCGTTTGTTAGCAAACCCGCGACAGATCTTTTTTGCTCATGATTTTGGCCTTGTTTCGTTTGTTGATGGCCCCAGTGAGGGCTGATGCTGATGACCTCAGCGACGGCTGATGTTGATGATGTTGTCCTGATTTTTAGTTGTGGGGACTCCAGCAAGATCCATGATGCTTGCCTGGTTTCGTTTGTTCGTGACCTCAGCGACGTCTGATGCTGATAATGAAGGCATATACTGGTCTGGCAGGTCTTGATTTTCGATCACATTTGCGAGCGCATCTGGCATTTTCTGCAGCAGAAAATGTTTGTAAATGCGGCACATAACAAATCCTCAACATCACACAGACAATCAAATTGATTCGTTATAAAGCGCTGCACCCAATCCAAGAAGCATTTGCTCAGCTCCACAACCGCGCCTTATACAAGTCCAGGCGTCCATAGGTTCTGACTGAAAAACAAAAATATCTTTGCAAAATGGTTTTGAGAAGTCCCAATCTCTATACGCCACGCAAAAGCCAAGAGCCCAAGCCCTAACCCCAAAGACCCAAATCCAGAAGAGCAGCCCCAGCCGGGAGGCCCGTAAGTGTTTGGGGAGTCTATAATGGAAAACCAAATGGAAGCTACAGTAGTTTCAATTTGATTCTCCTCTATTTATTCGAAAATGGAAAACCAACTAGGAACTATAGTAGTTTCCATGTGGTTTTCCATTAATTCATCATGGAAATCAAATGGAAACTACTCTCTGGCAAAGTTTCATTGCAGCTTTGGGGAGCAATGATCTCCCAACGAGCAAGACTGAGGATTGCTGGAAACCACAAGCACGGGCGCAGGCGTTTAGCCCTCAACATAGGCAGACTCACATGATGCCGTCACCTGCGGCTGAGATGGAAGAACCAGTGCCTTGGATACCATTTTTGGATACGTCTTTCCGGAAATCGATGACTTCCTGCCTGCGTTTTGTAACACTTCAGGGGAGAACTGCCACACTAGCGGATGTTGCTTCTTATCACAAGACGTTTGGTTGCGAAATTTCCGTGGTTCGGACAGACTAGGCTCTGCAGACAGTAGAGAGCAGAGAAGAGTACTAGAGAAGATCAAATAGAAAACATTAGAGTGGAACCACTGGAGCAGTCCGGAGGGGGCGGCGAGCTAGCTGGTACAGTGGTCAGAGGCGGAATGGTTTGCATGGGAATGCCGATTGAACTTCGGGAATGTGAACGGTATCTATTGTCTCATCCTGTTAACCTGATTGCCAGCAAGTTGATGACCACTGTACTTGTTCTAACTCAGTGATGTCAGTTATAGCGAAGCCAGCCCCTTATTCTTTAGTGCAAGGTCAAGGTTGCTGGCTGAGGCCCCTGTGAAGTCTGAGCCTGAGGGCGTCTTCCTAACGCGGGTTGCAGACTTCCTCCCCAAGAGAAAGGTGGAGAGCACAGGGAGTGCGAAGACTCCAGATGGAGCCTTGTTCCGCTGTCAACGTTTTATTTTGGATTTGAGGGAACCAGCTGTTCCAAATGTCAATCTTGGAGACCTTGCTTGGCAGTCCAAGGCATTTGCGCTTCTGTGTTGGCTATGCTCACAGGACGCTTTTTGGCGTTGACTGACCAGCAGCTCCTTGAGGATAAAGCTGTGTCGAGCTCCGCCCGAGACAACCTGGTCAGTGAATGCACCAACATGGGTCTCTTGGTGTAAGATGGAGTGAAGCCGCAAGGGGATTTCAGAGTTGCCTATCCAAGATGATCCAAGGTCTGATCAGTGCCCTCATGATGACCATTGTGGTGCCCATGGCTTTCGAGAACGTGGACGACTGGTTGGAAGAGGACTATGCTGGCAGCGGCTTTGCCTTTCAAGATAGTTGGATCGGGCAGCAACTGAGTGAAAGTCAATTGCAAAATGCAGTGACAGCCCTTCACGACTTGAGCCTTCTTGGCTACTTCGTGGGCTCTGTCGGCTACCTTTGTTCGACCATTGTCACGGTGATTATCCTACTGTGCATCGGGGAGATCGAATCGGATGCCGGGGTGGAAGAATTCTTGCGGCGCGTTGGCAACGCCACCCGTATCCCGTGCCTTGGAGTTTTGGCTTTGGTGATTGAGGGACTCTTGAAACTTTTGTGGCTCTTGCTGCTTTGAACAACTTGCCTCTTACAGGGGGTCGCAACGAGATTGCAGGCTGATGTTGAAACCCTTTCATTTTCACCACGAAGGATAATCATCGCCTGAGGTACTTGTTCTGGTGGAATGGCTCCATCTTCGTCCTCCCCACGTGGGTTCGCTATTTGTGCTCCTGCAAGACCCTTGAGGGACTTATCACTCTGAGCGTTTCCAGCACGGCACTGATGGCCTGCCTCTTGATGTCCCTAAATCACTATGTGTCTTGGCGAGTTTGAGCATGGGGAAAGGAGATGGTCGTAGGTATGTGGAGGCTTCCAAGCGCAGCTCCCTTTCGTTTTCCAAGTGAAGGGGGCTTTTGGAACCTTTGGGTTTATGCCCTCCTCGATGTTAATATTTCCATTTACCTTTCCATTATTAGAACAAACAGAGAATCAAATGGAAACTATAGTAGTTTCCATTTGATTTTCCATTATACTAATGTTTTCCCCGCCAGGTACGTTGTTGCATGCGCACGCACAATTGCATCAACGAGTACGAGGCGCGGGCCGGGCTCGAGTGCCGTAGTTTCCTTTGTCTTTTCCGTTAATGGAGAGCAAATGGAAGCTGCTGTAGTTTCGATTTGCTTTTCCATTAATGGGAAAGCAAATGTAAATCACTGTTGCAGGACTTGCATCTGTCACAGAGCGAAGCGGAGGAGGATGTGAATGCCTGGTTCCAGAACAGCAAGGGCGGTAGCTTTCAGGATTGCTTGAAGGATATGGCAGCTCGCCATGGCAAGCTCATCATCTGCTTGGATCAGAGTTCTCAAGAGCATGTGGCGATGTACTACCACAAGAAAAAGGCTGAGAGTGTTGGAATTCCGCTCTCGCCAGCCGATCTCTACCGAGTAGCGTACGTGAGTCCAGAGCTTTAGGTGTTAGGCCTGGTTAGGGCCGAGAACTTTGATGCACGAATTAGCTGGATAGTTTTTTGGGGCACTTGCTCCCCACGAAGGATGTTCAAAGACGGACTCCTGCACTGCTTGGCTGCGAAGCCGACGCCTCGTCTCACCAAGGACAACTCCTCGGGGAAAACGGGCGGGACGCCGGGCGCAGAAGCGATACCCTTGGCATTGGAAGACAAAAAGACAAAAAAAGGGGCATCCGTAGCGATGAATCAGAGCCTCGGAGTAGTGAAACGCGGTGCGGATTGAGGCTACTCGTAGGTGGGAGGCTTACCAACAAAGCAAGGTTAAACGTGGTGGTGAGAATGACAGTTAATTAGCACCACAACCGAAACCGCAATCAACCTCAGCCAGCAGCAACTACAAGCAGTACACCACAACCCCGACCAGAAGTACCAACATCAACAGCAGCTACTTGTAGTATAGTGGTGCTGAACTGATACTGGATAGTGCAAAACACCAGCAGCGCTATGAACATGATTTCGCATGACATTGTGTGAAGCAACGCCGTGCAAGGAGCATTCTGACATGCTCGTTGATGCATTCAGTGCTCTATTATCGTGTTTCTTTGAGCGCAGGGATGGGATCACGCCATTTTGTTTTTACTACGTCAGCTGCATCAGTGGCCGAAATTCAGGCATGTAAACGTGCATGTTTGTGATCATATTTGGCAATGAACATCAGATCGATCGTGGCCAATTTTTCACAACAGTGTTGCGCTTTTCTATGCCATCCGTTCTTCTCTTTAATGACGTGTGTCATTATCATGGAAAACGGGCTCGGGCATTCAAAGCTTAGACTGTACCGGCAACATTCCACACAAATCCGTACCATCGTTCTTTTTTCGATGCGCTGCCGCTTATGAAATGTTTTGTGATGCACACCTTCAAGCCAGCAAATGCTTTAAAGGACCAAGGCAAAGAACAAGGCCCACGACAAAATGGGAATGCCCCCTCCAGAGCAGGAGTCAAAATGCTTGCAAGTGCATGTCTGCGCAGGTGCTGTCTGCACTGTCAGCCTCTACGAAATCACGGCATAGCATGGTGACATGGAAACTGTAGTTTATCGGCCATGTGAAGCAAAGCATTCGTAACAATGTGGCGCTGTTTTGCTCTTGTCCTAGGCCCAATCAGAAATCATTTTGGAAGCGCTGCCCTCCTTGATGTGGTGTTCCATGCACATGTCCCGAGCATGCACTGCTGCATGCTAGCTTCTTTCAGCAATGTGTTTGCAGCAAAACGGAGTTCTTCCGTTTCCACACGTGCGCCAGGTTGGCACAGCTCATGAAAAACATCGCGGTATTGTTCTCAACGCCAACGAAGCAGAAACATGCCCGGCTCGATGCCAACCTACATGCGTTGATCGCAGGCAACATGTTCATCCGACTTCTGATCAGTTTTCAAAATAGCTTATGCAACCCATCAGCCTGCGAATCCTTTATGCAGCCACTTAGCTGGACAATCGTGTTTGTGACGTCATGAAGCATGTTCAGGACACCGAAGCAAGCTTTCCGCAGCCAACCAACCCTTAAGATTGGAATCTGACGCGGTGATTCGTTTTATTTTTGTTTATGTTGTGGAATGCTGGGCTCACTAGCGTAGCCAGTAACATGCTGTTTTGACCTTTTTTTTTGCATAGTTTTACAAAGCCATCATATGACCTGAGTAGGTTAGTGCTTGTGACCTGAGTCGTCAAGTTTACATGCGAATGCGTAGACCAAGTGTGGAATGGTGTATCAAGAGGTTTTCTTGTTTTGGTTGGTTGGTTGTGGTACTGGTTGCAGCAGACTCTTTTCACATGCGGGGTGCTCATGCTCATGCAGTATGGACCGTGGCAGCACCCAAGTCGTGCAAGCTGCAATGAGAATGTGGTCCCTTGTATCGCAGCAAAACTCTGGAAGCTGCCCGGTCATGGCAAACAGAAACCAGTCCGAGTTGATCGCCTCCCCAAAGGAACAGATCGGGGGACACTCGGGCGGGCGAAAATCTAATGTGTGGCTATAGTGGTCCCTAGGCTGTGTGTGATCAGTGTGAGGTCATAAAAAAACTGGTTTGGGGTCAAAAAACACCAGCCTTCTTTTGAGCCTTCCATACGTCTTCGATTCGGACCAACCATGGCACTGACTTAACTGGAAAACCGAAAGCCGACCAACTAAAATTCTAGGGCTTGGAAGGGGGGATTGAGGCTCAAGAGGGAGCTTAAGGGGGAGAAACTTAAGGGGGGGGCCTTAAAGGGAGCCTGAAACGGGGTTAAGGGGGGACTTAAGGGGGCCGGCAAGAGATTTTGCAAAAAGAAATGGGGGTGAAACGAAAAATGGAGAGCTCCGCCGCCCCAACCTCCCCCGCATGGAGGGCTGCGCCCCCTCTCAAGCCTCCGGTTTTTTTTCAAAAGCCGAACACGCGCAGAACCTTGAAAGCTTCAACCGCAGGCCATCTTGGCATCTTCGCACAAACTAGCCAACAGAGGCACAAGCAAAACGTGTTAAGCAAAAAGGCAATAAGCAATAAGCGAGCGAGCTTAGGTCCACAGACAAAAACTAGACGAACAAGAACCTCCAACCCAAACCAACAAAGACCCACAAGATCCAGCCTCAATCTCGAAAAGATATTCAATGTATTACATGAACATAGCAAGCGTGGCATCCACCGAGCTTGAAGCAGAAGGCACTCTCTTCTATCACGGGGCTGACCAACTTTGTGTGTGGCTTCTATTACTTCCTGTACCAATATTGGTGACCGCCGCTGTTTCGGATCTGGGTTTCTGTTGTAGTTGCCTTCCTTGCGGTTTACTTGATGTTGTCTTGCTTTTTGTACCTCTCTCGGTTAGTAAACGCAAGAGCGCCAAGACTGGCCCAATTAGTCTTTTGTTAGAGTGGGAGACCGAAAGGCTTCTGACTTTCCTGCATGTTTTTTAGCCTACCAACCATCGGAATCGATGCACCAGCCAGCCCTCTCGTGCAAAAAAAATTGGTGACCGCCGTATTAGCATGAAATGCCAGAAAATCGATACCCCTCTCTGGAGAACTGACTGAAACCCTAAATCCAAAACCCTTCAACTCTAAACCTAAATCAAAAAATCCTAAACCATAAAACCAGAACCCCTAAACCCTAAATCAGGCCCCTGAAACCTAAATCCCAAAACCCTAAGTCCAAAACCTCTCAACACTAAACCTAAATCCGAAAACCTTAAACCCTGAAACCAGAACCCCAAAACCCTTAAACCCTGAATCCAAAACCCCTAAACCCTAAATTCAAATCCCCTAAACCCTAAACATTCAATCCCAAACCCCTAAACCCTAAATCCAAAACCCCTACACCCTAAACCCCAAACCCCCATACCCTAAACCCTAAAGCTTAAGTCCAAAACTTCTTAAACTTATGGCATAGGCTGCCCACCTTCGATGATGGGCGGCGCTTAAGTCCGTCGACATCGATGGCGCAGGTCGATCTAGCATGCTTGTCTGCCTTCCCACAGCCGGTACTGTAGCACCCACGAGAGGCAAGGTACCAGATCCTCCCTTCCAAGGCCTTGGAAGGCCTCCGTCTTGCAGCTTCAAGCCTTTGGCCCCCAAAACCTTCCTCAGTATTCTTAGAGGGGCATGCCAGGGGCCTTCAAACCCATTTCAACAACGACAACATACGGTAAAGATGACTTTGTGGTGTTGACCAAGATGGACCTAACAGCGTTTGGTCCTAAACCCTAAAAGGTTTGGGTGGCTTGATGGCCTCAGACGGCGAGGGGTGGGCGAATGTGTTGGATGGCCAGCCACAGCCAGGCCATGGCAGCACTTCACGTGCAGCCATGCGCTTGAAGAATCGCTGACACCCAATCATCACTGCCTGCGCGGTAACCACAGCAAACTCTAAACCCTAAATCCAAACCTCCTAAACCCTAAACCTTAAATCCAAAACCTCTAAAACCCGAAATCCAAAACCCCTAGATCCAAAACCTCTCAACCCTGAATCCAAAACCCTAAACCCTACACCCTAAATCCAAAACCCTAAAACCCTAAATCCAAAACACCTAAACCTGTAAACCTAAATCCAAAACCCCTAAACCCTAAATCCAAGCCCCTAAACCCTAAACCCCTAAAACCTTAAACCCTAAAGACAAAACCCCTAAACCTTAAACTTTAAATCCAAAACCCCTAAACCCTAAATCCAAAACCTCTCAACCCTAAACCTAAATCCAAAAGCCTTAAACCCTGAGACTGGAACCCCTAAACCCTAAAACCCCAAACCCCTAAGCCTTAAACCCTAAATCCAAAACCCTTAAACCCTAAACCCCTAAACCCTAAATCCAAAACCCCTAAACCCCTCAACTCTTAAACCTAAATCCAAAAACCTGAAACCCTAAAACCAGAACCCCTAAACCCTAAATCTAGAGCCCCTGAAACGTAAATCCAAAACCACTAAATCCAAAACCCTTCAACCCTAAACCTAAATCCAAAACCCTTAAACCCTAAATCCGGAATCTCTAAACCCTAAATCCAAAACCCCTAAACCCCAAACCCCTAAACCCTAAACCCCCAACCCCTAAACCCTAAACCTTAAAACAACACCCTAAACCTTAACCCTTAAATCCAAAACCCTTAAACCCTCCCTAAACCCTAAATCCAAAACTCCTCAACCCTAAATCTGAAATCCAAAGCCCTAAACCCCAAAACCAGAACCCCTAAACCCTAAACCTTAAATCCGAAATTCCTAAATCCACACCCTAAACCCAAAACCCCAAAGCCCTAAACCTTAAACCCTGAAGACAAAACCCTTAAACCCTAAATCCAAAACCCTAAACCCTAAATCCAAAACTCCTCAACCCTAAACCTGAAATTCGAAACCTCAACCCTAAATCCAAAACCTCTAAACCCTAAACCCTAAACCCTAAACCCTAAATCCAAAACCCTACACCCTAAATTCAAAACCCCTAAACCCTAAATCCAAAACCCTTAAACCCTAAATCCAAAACCCCTAAACCCCAAATCCAGAACCTGTCAACCCTAAACCTCAATCCAAAAACCCAAAACCCTGAAACCGGAACCCCTAAACCCTAATCCCTAAATCCAAAATCCTTAAACCCTAAAACCCAAAACCCCTAAACCTTAAACCCTAAATCCAAAACCCTTAAACCCTAAACCCCTAAACCCTGAGTCCAAACCCCTAAACCCCAAACCCCGAAACCCTAAACCCTAAATCCAAAACCTCTAAACTTGAAAACCCTAATACCAAAACCCTTAAACCCGAAACCTTCAATCCAGAACCCCTAAACTTCAAATCAGCCTAAATCCAAAGCCCCTAAACCGTAAACCCTAAATTCACAACCCTGGACCCTAAACCCCAAATCCTCAACCGTAAATCCTCAACCGAAAATCCTAAACCCAAATTCCATAGCCCTATATAACCCCCATAGTAGTTGGAGCGCGGCGGATTGCCGCCCGTATGGTAAAATCGTGGAAAAAAGAGCATTCAGTTGCTTCAACATTGACATGTCGCGTGTACTGGAAATCCCACNNTTGAACCCTCCCAGCAATCTTGCTTAAGTCGTGCGAATCTCAACAAGAACCCAGTGGCTCTTAACCCTCAACACTAGACCCCTTACCGACCCCCCACACACATGCGCGGGTGTGCACTTGCCGGCCGGCGCGCATGTGCACGCCGCGCCCCCCACACACACATACGCATCCTCACACGCACAAACAGTTGAACTTGACAATTAAGTGGTAGCTAAAGGCTGCCTTTATCCATCTCCCCAGCGGCAAGGTGCTGCTGGGGTGATGTTGACCGCTTTTGGAGTCAAAGCCAAATTTTAGAACCACGGAGCAGTGAACATGAAATGATGGGGCGCCCTGAAGCTGCGGCGGAGCTTGTAAGACCTGCGAACCATGGGGCCCTGAGAGTGTTTTTCTCGCAAGACAAGGACAACTGTTCCATCCCAGAGGGATCGCCGTGGGTTTCAGAAAATTTTTCCTTCCTCGCAAAGTGTCCTTGGCATTCGTTTTTCGCATCATGGCATGGTTACTCAAGGTTTAATCCAGTAGTCTTTCAACTTGGAGGCAGGAACGCTCTGACCCGGTATTTGCAAGCGTCCAGCCTTCATCCAGCGTGTGCTTGCGTGCCAACGCGCAAGGTCTGGCCATGCCAAGAACGCTGTTTGGAGGCCCGTGTTTTCGCCGTATCCGCTTTGCCGGGTGGATGCAGCGGGCGCAGACCCAAGGGCTTCTCCCGCCAGTTGGTTAAAACCCTGTTTAGGCTCTAGAGACTCTAGATCGCCGCTCCTAGCCCTGTGCTGCGCCTGAGTTTTAGTAGGGCTTGCTGCGTTGATCTGGTTTCCTGCCAAGATGCAGATATGCTCAAGGTCTTAAAGATTGTCAGTTGGGTGAGCTGAGTGTAGCTTCCCCACAACTGTTGGGCTTCTTCTGCTGGTCTTCAGGCACATCAGTCTGCGACGCTTGAGTTCCATGCTGTGGACGTGTCCGCAAAGGTTTAATCCCAATTTTGATTTCTCGTACCGCAAGCTAGTGACCTTGCCAGCGTCCATTTGGGGAGCGAATGTCTCCGACCAGCCCCCTGCGTCCAGATTTGATGACAGGGCTGGTTGTGTAGCACCTGCTGACGCAGTGCCTACTGTCTTGTTTTGCTGCGCCGCAGTCCAAGCCGCCCCGATTCGAGCTCTTTGCAAGAGTGGAACGTCAAGGCCGGGTACCAGCTCTGGCAGAACTCCATCAAACTCGGACGCAGTGCACACCGCATGGCGAAAACTGGAATCATCCCAGGTCTCTGGAACATAACGCTGGCAATTTTCGAATCCACCCCTGCAGTAGCAAGCACCTTCGCTAGGCCCGAGATATCCTCCTCTTCGTCAGGTGGACGCGCCACATCCCAGGAATCACCAGAGTTCTCGGACGCCGTGTTGGAAGGAAAAGGGGCAGGGCGCAACCTCAGCAAACAAAACTGGTGTTTGAGCATCAACAAGTATCATCATGTAGCTATAGCGCATGATCCAGCAGAGCCCTCTCAGACAGCAAGATACGTGATCAAACACAAGGGAAGGCGCAGCAACATGATGCACAGAGCCCTTTTGAGATTTGCATGTCTAAGGCTGCAAAAGCTGACATAGATGCTGCTTGTCTGCAGAATCTGTGTGTTGGCAAACCAAACTTCGTGCCACAGCTCTATGCTTCAAAAATGTAACGCAAAGGGGTCTGGAGTGACCCTCTTCAGATGGCTGGCCTGCCGCATGCAGAACACCAACGTAATTTCGTCCACGGGACGCAGCTGGTCTTGGAAAGTAAAATGGGAGTCAGCTGGCTGATCCCCTTCTGATGCTGGCAAGTCTCCTGAGTTCAGGCTGTCCGGTGTTGGAGCCGGACCTGCCTCCTCCGCGAAGCTGATAGAGGATTTGGGCGCAATGGGGCCCGGCCAGGTTCAGCGCGTGTGAGCGAAAAGCAGCCCCGCTCCGAGGTATCAAAGGCTTTGGAGAAAGTCTCGACCTCAACAAGGATCGGCGGTAACGGGGCTGGGCGCCACGGTGCTGCGGCGTGCATGGCCTGAGGCCCGAATGAACCGCCTCTCGCAGTTGCCGTTGACAAAAAACATCACCCCTGGAATACAACTCTTTGGACGATCGACGATGATGGTCATGTGCATTCCTGTTGTCGCCGATATCATGTGGAAGCTCGTGCAGGTACGAGAGGAGGGTGGACTTCAAAGAGTGTGCAGTGAAATTACCTACGGGGATGGCAGGCGGGTTTTGCAGCCAAAGGAGCCTCAACACTCAACATGTACCTGATCCATTTGAGGGCACGCGGGTAAGACATGGGGACCAGGGGCTGAATGACAAGGCGAAAGAGGGGGGTTCATGACCCTCACGCACTTGTTGGGATCCCAGTGAACCCAAAGCGCGAAGCCATCATGCCACCCAAGAATGCTGACCATGTGACAGAAAACCTTGACACGAGAGGCCACATGGTAGCCCTTGCCAAGAAACCTCAGACGTGTAGCAAGTGGCCCAATGTCGTGCTATCCCAAGCAAGGGAATGCCAGTCGACCCTTTGTCAGTCAGCGAACCGTAGTGAGGCCCAGATAGTGGCCAGCAGGGCGAATGCCAGCAATTCTGTTAAGGAAGCATTTCGGCTGAGTATACGACGTTCAAACTGCACCACTGCATGCAGTGGCAGCGGCGTGGACTCTTTCCTTTTCTTAGGGATGCGAGATGTTAGAAAAGAAGTGATCGCCCTGCTCTGGCGCACCTCCAAACACTTAACTTCAACGTGCTTTGCAACCCAGCGCAAGGCCTTGATGCATGTTTTGCTGCGCGACCCCGCGGAAGGGTCATCGTGACGTTGGAGTGATAAGGTCGCTAAGATGTCTGCTAACACATCTTCAGAAAGATCTGCAATAGAGTCTCCAAGTCCTGACATGCCTGTGTGAAATTCAAGAAGGAATTCAAGCAACGTGTCACAGTTGTAGCAGCAAAGCCTGCCAAAATGCGCTTCAGATGCGCCTCCTGATGCTGAGCATTCTCCGCTGCGCAAAAGATTGCGGACTCACGGCCTAGAAAACAGACGACAGACAAGCAAAGCCCAACTGCAATCCTGGAACCAGCTGCGTTGAACGCGCGGATAGATGCCATACCACCAGCTACCATAGGCTCCTCGCCCTTGGTTGGCTGGGCCCGTCTACATTCCGCAAGTGGATGAACTTGGCCAGGGTTAGGGCAGGCGACTCGGGTGGGGGCAAGGAAGCTGACGTACTCCGCTGTACCACGGTCTCATCATGCAAGTCACGCATGGATGCACGGCAGTCACGGCAGGAGCCGGGCTTGAAGCCCCCGAGCCTTTCAAGCCCTCCCTTGCGGAACACTCAGAGCAACCCAAAGAAAAAGGAGAAGAGCCTTCTGCTTTCTTGTAGTGGTAAGTTTGAGGCTAGGAGCAGTGCAACCACACAGAACGCTAAGAGTTTTCTTTTCTCTTGTGTTTTGTGGTGTTGTGAATCTCGTTCTTACCCGCTGCCACTACTGCTCCTAGGCCAAGACTGTTAGCCCACTACAAGCCTTATGTAGATCGCCTTCTACTTACAAAACTTTTTACCCGCCCTCCCAGATCCTGTTTTGTGCCCGACAAGCCTTAAGCCTTGCCGCCCAGGTGAAGACGCCGTGTCTCGAGCCTAGAGTTGTTTCACCAGCTTTCAGTCTTCAGCCTGACCTAGCCCTGTCTCTGACCGAGCAGGGACTGAGGAATGCGCACATTCTGACAACTGCTGCCTCAGCCTTCAGAGCTTCACTCAGGCACTTAGTTGCTTGCTACGAGGCCCGCAGACCTCTCGAGAGCCCTCGCCGGGGCGGTGCGCTCAGGACAGCAGTCCAGCCGAAAACACGAAGCCTAGCCTACTCAGGTTAGCCCAGACACGCTGAGTCTGGTTTTTTCACCTTAGTTTCACATAGCCTGGACATTCATGTTCAGCCCAGAGTTTTCTGGTTTCTTTTCACAAGGGGGGTGGAACGGAAGGTGAGCCGGGCTTGAAGCCCCCGAGCCTTTCAAGTACTCCCTTGCGCAACACTCAGAGGAACCCAAAGAAAAAAAGGAGAAGAGCCTTCTGCTTTCTTGTAGTGGTAAGTTTGAGGCTAGGAGCAGTGCAACCACACAGAACGTCGATGTTTGTCCCGTTTGTGGTTATACAGCGGGTAGCAACAAGTAGTTACCGCAGCGTTGTCAGAAGTCCTGGCTGTAATGCAGACGATGAAGAGAAATCCCAATCTTGAACGTACTTGTCCGTGAGGTAGCAACCTGCTTTGGAAAACTACCTTGGCGATGACATGGGCATACATGGGCATCTAATTTCGCCATGAAGGATATCCTCCAATTTGGTCTTCAACTGGCATCTCCACCCAAGACCCTTCCTTTGTCTCTGGGTGCACGAGATGGTGGAACTCCGCAGACTTGTTGTCGGGAGATGGCAAACGCCACCAACGGAAATCCATTTGGGTCTTTCGCATTGAAGCTTAAGGCTGTGTCTGAGTGCTCCATGAGATTCCACAAAATATACGGTAAGTTCCAACAGCCCGTCCGAATTGTCTTCTTTCTCCACCAACCAGTGGCTAAATTTCAAGGCGGCGTCGTTGTTCTATTTATGCTGGCACAGAAAACCAAGCAAAGTCTGGGAAGGGATTGCCTTTGATTTTCACAGAAAGTTTTCTCCGTGAGAGCGGCTTCTGAAACAAGAACTTGGCGTCCCATCCTTATTCCACTACTTGACTTTGGCACGACCACGGTGGAAGTCCGCAGGACGCTGCCAAATGCCGATGTAAGTAGCCAGATGTGCTGTTGCACTGCTTGTCTCTGCAGAAATGGACAGCTGGCTTCCAAGCTTTTCAACTTCATGCGCAGACAAGTCACTAGAGCCATGTGCTCTCTTTGGATGTCCACAGGTCAGTCACACAGAGCAGCAGATGACCGAAGACTTCCCGACTTCATAGTATGTGCTGTGTAATCACACCATGATGTTGGTGGGTAGTGTTATGCGGTGCAATTGACACGTGCTGGCATGCTCGAACATTCATATGTAAGTCAACAACCGAAGCTGGGCAGTACAAGCTTGATCTCGCGGAGTTATGGCGCCTACCCTGTCTCCCTCGGACATACTTTACCATCTCACTTGGAGAGAGTCTCAGTTGCAGGCTAAGCTTCATGCTAGATTTACATTGAGTACCTGACGCTCGGGTTGCCCTGTAATAAGCAGGCCGCAAATGGTTCAGTCGTAGCCTGGCGCGTAGGTTGCGCTGCAATTAGTTGTAAAGTTGCATCTCCTGCCAGTTGTAGATGGCTAGACTGCAGGTACAGAGGTACCTTATTCCCGCAATCCTGTAGAGGCATGCCTTGGTTCAACGTACCAGAGGAGTTGGGGCCCCTACCTTCGGAGCCCACGGCATGTAGTGTCCCAAGACACCCACCAACATGGGCACCAGGCGGCAGGTAGATGGTGGATGAATCAGTCACACCTGCAGGCAATTGCCTGTCCTTCGGGCTCCGATTGTCAAGCGGCATCCCCGACGACCCCACCCGCTAGAAGTGGCTGCACAGTCAATTCCCTGCAGCTACAAGTTGTCGGTCGGCGTTAGCGCCGTCAGCGAGCACTCAGAAACCGCAAGGCCTCCGAACCTGCCAGCGGCGTGCGTCGCAGAAGCACGCCCATCCAGCCACCTTGTGAAGAAAGATTCTACCAGCCAAGACTTGCTAACCAAGAAAGGAGCTTGTGCAGAGCACATACCAGGAAAACAGTTCAAGTGATATTCAGGATGATGAGGCATTTATCGCAGCTTGCCTGAATCGGAGACGTTCATGGCGCCCGGCTCGAGAAACTGTACACAGCAAGCCTAGAAGAATTGAGCAGGCGCAATGCAAGATATCAAACGTCAGAAGCTTTGTTGCCAATTGTTTGAAGAGCATCACAACGCATCCAGTTTAATCACGTTTCTTGGAATCATGTTGTTGTGGCATTCTATCACGCAATATTTGGTCTAAGCATAAATGCCATCATGCTCGTCCAGGTCCTTTCCTCAGTGGCCAGATGCATACTTGTTCCAATAGCGCGGTGGATGTGTTTTCCAACAAGCTGGTTGACAGGTCGGCAAACGATATGTGTCGGAACAACGCGAAATTGATCCACTTTTTGCCAAAGCCATGCAGGATGTCAGCAGCATGAGTGTTCGCCGCTTTGTCTTGGGCTGGTATGAAGCAGTTCTGTTTCCGAGAGGAGCTGTTATCCAGAAGCAAAGTGTTCCACGACACGCACGAAGAGTTGGCGGCCTACATGATAAACTGTTTGCAAGCCGTGTAGGTGTCATCGAAGAAGAGCAGAACATATTTGAGAGAGAGTGCTCTTGTTTGCGGTGATGTGCATCCGGATGGAAAGCAGCTGTGATGGCGTATGCCTGCAGGTTCATCCGTGATTTGATTGTGTCCTGCAATCGCCGTGTAACTCTGCCATGATTGGCATTTTCGTCCTGTTTGGCAGGCCTGTTTATAAATAAGGTACCGCCACAGCGTAGTTGAGATGACTGGTTTATGTTCTGCTGCACTCGCCAGGAGTACCCAGTCAATCGCTACCTGATGGAAGAAGGAATGAAAGGGGACTCAATGTCTTGGCCTCAAGCATGTCCTTGGTGGTTACGAATTTACATTCTTGCGACCTTGCAAAAGCTGTGCTTGCGCAACCGATCTTGGGGCTGAACTGATGCTTGTCAATGGCAGCTCAGGCAGGGCCGCAGCTCTCCGATAAGCAAATGCTCATCAAACTGGCTGTCCATCTTAGCACATTCGTACTAAGCTAACGATCACCCGCCTCATTCAAATACTTTAGAAGTGCACCGAACACTCGAACCCTCCTCATAATCTTGCAATGCTGGGCTCGCCTTGCGTCAGCACAATCCCTGTGGCGCATACAGCGGCTGCACCGAATGCCTGGCGGACCGTCCCAAGATGCCGCGCGAAAGCTTGCTGGCATTTCGGCATGCCAGCGGTCCTAGTCGCCTGCGCCTCAAGATGGAAGACACGTCATTTTCTCAGCTGCCGCCTTCTCCGTCGAGCAGAAGCTGTGCCACAGCCACAGACAGAAAGTTCAGAGGATAGCTTTGAAGACGCAGCGGAAGAGGAAGATGACTTTTTCCGGCAGACTTTTCCACGTCCAGAAGAGCTGGAAAAGTGGGTGGACGGGAAGAAATACATCCTCGTCAAGTACAACAAGAGCCCAGAATGGGTTCCCGAAGAAGATGTGGGCGTCTACCGGTTCTCACTTCGGGGCTATGAATCTAGAGGTGATGATGGAAAGTGGGTCTCACATGCACAGATGCCTGAGGACACGTCTCACCTTACAGACGCTCAGCGTGAGCGTCTCATCTTGGAGCTTAGAGGCCAGGTAAACTTCAACCTCTCCGATGGAACCGACGAAGATGGCTTCAGGCCGCTTCCCAAGGTGCCTCCCCTCGAGAAGTGGCCATACTATCAGATCGAGGTCACGGAGGAGCTGAAGGTCTCTCCGGCGGATTTGGAGGACTTTCAGGAGCTGGACCTCACCGAGGATTTGCCCAGGGCCTTCTTCTTGGCCAACAGGTGGAAAGTCGCCAACGAAGCGCGCCGACATCTTGGCTACAGTGTTAACACAACCCTCAATGATGTGGCTAACATGAATGGAACTGTCCTCGGCTTTAAGTCCATGGTGGAGCAGTTCAAGCGAACCTCCAAGTTCCGAAGAAGGAAGCCGGAGGATGCGTTACCCTCAGATGCCGAGAGGCTCAAAAACTTAAAGTGCACCAGCCTGCTTGGCACCACCAAGGGCTCAGCAATGGCCCTCTGGTGCTACAACGGCCGGACACAGAAGCTCTTGGTCGACCTTTGCTTGGGTGATGACTGCATGGATCAGGGCCTCTATGCCGAGGAGGTTTTGTTGCGGAGGCTGGTCTCCAAGGCCGGTGAGCTTGGGGCGACCAAGCTCTGGTGTCGAAGCAGGAGGACAGAGAGTGGCAAGGTCTTTCTGCCGCCGCCGATGCGCACTCTGGGCTTCACTGCAGTACCTGTAGAAGAGCAGGAAGAGGAAGAGTGGGAAGATCTGGCTGTACCAGTTAGCAAAACGGAAGTCTCAGAAGCTGTGCCTGGGCTCAACCTCTGGATGACTACACGTGACCTGGAGCCATACCTGACCGCTGCAAACAATTGGTGTGATGAGATGGGAGCTACCGATTTAAATGAGGTGGCCGACAACAAGCAAGAGCTTGCAGATTTCTTGGAGGAAGAGCACGGTTTGTCAGAGGAGGAGCGTCAGAGACTAGTTCAGTATTAACACCGTTTGTGCCGCCGATGGGTGGAAAATACATTTCACGCACTTGACTTGAGTGTGCACGCGGACTTAAGTTGGGAATGTCTGAGCATACTCTTCCCATACTTTCAAGTGTTGCCGTTGAGAGGTACGTTCTCTTCAAGGGCGTGGTTGAGGCTCTAGAGCAGTGCTGATAGCACACAGCTTTGAACGGTTTCAAGGTACACCGATCTGAGACGCATCTGCTAGAGGTCACCTCTGGCGGTCGCTATGTGTGCAAATTGAAAGATGGCTCCATCATTGGCGAGGTGAAGGGGGTTCCAAATTTGGCTTTGGTGTCTTAGGTTTAGTCACTTCCAGTGAATGGCTTTCTGAGCGTTCTTCCTGCGATGGTACCCGATGCGCCATGTCGTGCTCGAGCCAATCCTTGTATCATTGAGCATACGTCCGACTTTCCACCCTGAACCTATAAAAGAAGAGATTCAAGCAAAGTTCACCTCGTGAGAGTTTGATGGGACTTAAGCGGCCGGTGCCATGGCCGCATGCCCCAGGACAGCAAAGGCGTGAGACATCAACTCAGTAGGATTACGTAGGGGCTCTATGACAGCTTTTTGACATGAGAAGCTTTGACCTCCGGCAAGGCTTTCCCCTTCTCGTGTGGGCCGCTTTGGCTGCTGGTTCTGGGAAGCTGGATGCTGACTGAATGTGAGAAAGACGTGCCTTGACTTGAGAAGCGGTTCTGACATCCGACACTGGTGTACCCTTTGTGCTAAGACAGGCCAGTTGTCACCTCTACGTCTTACGTCTTGAATTGAGGTGTGCGCTGCAAGTGGAGATTGCGTACAGAAGCGATATCTGTTCTGCAGCTTCAATTACAGGAGCTCTATCTCAGTCTTTACATGTGTTTTGTTACATTGTGCAATGTACCCATCTTGCAGGAATGGGCTTGGTGATCAGCGGCTTCTTTGGTTTCAGACGGCTTTGAAGCTTTCCAGAAAGAGCCTCGCCAAGTCCGAAGTGCAGACAAGCTGGTGACCTCAGAAGCGCTTTCTGCAGTGTGTTATTTCCAAGGCTTGGCAGAACGCTGGTCTTGACAGAAGCTTAGTGCAGGAAACTCATTGACACTGCATCGTTTCACGACAAGTTTGGAGAGTCGAAGAGCACATGAGCTCACATGTGTGCCGAGACCACCTTTTTGGGTGCCAGAGGTTGATGGAGATCAATATCAGGCGCCACGCTTGTCCAGATGATTTCAACTTTTTGATTTGATGCGATGTACGTGCAAGTGTGTCACTGTCACGCGCATGCTAGAGGACCGAAATGCGCACTTCGAGCCTTTCCATAGCCTGTATGATCCATTCGCGTTGTTCCCTCAGACAGCAAGCAAGTGAGAGCCATGTGCTTGCAGTTTGTGTCGATTGAGTGACACTCGAATGTTTTTCTTGTCAGATTTCGGGCCTTTCCCATGACAAACAATCTTCAACACCTCTCAAGAATGGAGAAACTTCAAGGTTCGAGAGCTATGCGTCTTGGATTTCCTACGCGGACTTCAGAGACCAAATGCAGTCCAAGCTGGGTGTGGTTTATATGACTCCAAGAGAGGCAAAGAATCACCATGGCCAGTTGCTCAGTGCTGGAATTGGTGGAATCCGGTGGACATGGGAGGAGTTGTGCTCTTGCATTTCAATATGCATAGACTGTGATCTGGCAACAGGCATAGACTGTGATGCAGGGCAAGTCCTTCACATGCCCGAACATTCCATGCGCATTTTCGGGGATGACTGGCAGTACTCCCAAATAAAATGCTCGCACCTTAGTGACGTTTAGATGCAGAAAGCAGGTAGCAGTCATCTTGCGGACCATGCGTAAAATCGCTGCAGCGTAGGTCTGGAGACCCGCGAGATGATGACTCCATTCTTGCACAGTGAGGAGGAGGCGCACCCTCTGCCTGCAATCGGCATGTCAGACTCATTAGGAGAGGTGCTCTTCCGCGTTCAGCTATGCTGCATCACTGCCGGCAGTCATTACCTTTTGATTTTGCTCTGCCTGCCTGCAGGTCCTGGTGCCTTGGTGGAATTGAGTTTTGATCCTGATGCCTGCGCAGATTGGGAGGGTAGCTGGTGACTGATGCAAGGCATTGAACACACGCAACAACCAGGAACTTCCGGGCTACAGATGCTTGACTGAAGTTCGCAGGCTTCTAGCTTGCATATGCTTGCATGATCACAGATCTGGAGCTGGCAACGCAACATGCGGGAGCCTGGCCCAGGTGTGGACTTGATCCCTCTAGGACTCGGGTTTCACTCTCTTAATTAATTGATTATCTCACCCAGCGCTTCAAGCCTTGCGATGGAGAAGTGAAACCACTTCTACAGGAGAGTGCGAAAGGCAATGGCCGTACGACATGGCCTTCAATGCCACGCGGCCCAGATGATGTTACGGACACACACGCACACACCTTCCTGCATCCCGCAATGCACTACCACAACCTCCTATTTGAAGGATGATTTGCAGGTGTCTGAGCAATTGACCTGTGTAGGAAATACGGAACGCTCAGGCTAGTCGAGGCAGCTCGGAGTTGGGTGCAGGAACGGCTGGCACCGAGCGGAGACTTCATTGCCATTCACTGGAGACATGGACTGCTTGCCTACTTTTGAAGGGTTTGGCCGAGACTCTTGATGTGCGTTATGGAGGCTATGTAATCTGCAACGCAGTTGCTTAGAGAACTTGGCGTTCACAAGACACTACCACATATTGTGGCAATCTTGGAAGCCGGACCTTCACTTGAAAGGATGTGGTTTCCCTTTGTTGAAAGCTGAGAGGAACAAGCATGCACAAGGACGCGGAGAAGCTGGCTGAGGAGGTCCAATCAACATTGGACAAGTACGGCCTCAATCCCCGACAAGCCTTCCTCTCCAGCAATTGCAAGGTGCCATTGGCTCTCTTCTCTCAAGATGCTTCAGATACGCCATGTGTGCAGGACGAGGAGGATTTGGTGGACCTTCAACGGAGGTTAGGGATGGAGGTGGTGCAGTTCAAGGACAGCAGCCATCGCCAACTTGCTCTCAAGCCATGTACATATCTGCTGCCCTGTAGGAGTCCGCCTTCATGCCGTGGCAGCGAGCCCTCATCGAGACATGTCCTTTCTTTGGAGTGCCTTCAATTCTGCTGTGGCCAATGTAGGCGGAGGGGTTGAGTGGGCGCGCGCTTAACTGTCCAGAGAACCCAGCACTTCTTGTTCTGACTTGTTGTCGTTTTGACAGTACCATCTGCGCAGGCTCTAGGCCGAAACTCCCCCCAAAAAAACGCCAGCAATTCCAAATCCAGCAATGCCCTGAGCAACCTAAAGCGGCTGCCAAGTTCCAAAGCCTCTAAAACCCCTCATCCCCCAAACTCCAAGGCCTCAGGTCCAGAATTCTTAGGAACTCTAAATACCAGATCCTCCAAAACCTAAAACGGGAGAGGGGGCACTTGTGACTTCTCCATTCGGCTTGCTGTGACTACTCGAATGTAGAGCTGTTGTCACTTTTGGGGCTTCGATCCCCCGACCCCGCACAGTTGCACTTCGGGGGGATCGGCCGGGACTGGTCAAGACTGGTGGGGACTACTGATGTGGGAAAGACAGACTTAAGCCCTCCCAGCCTAGAACACGGCCGCTGGTTGGTACTCGTCCGGGACTGCTCGGGGGTCGGGATTGCTCGGGACTTCTGGAAAAGACACACTTAGTCTTTGGGGGGATTGGTCGGGACTGGACGGCATTGGTACGGACGGGTCGGGACTGGGGACTGGTCGGACTTAAGCCTTCCCAGCCTGGACATCCCCGCAGGCTGTTCGGACTTCTGAGCGAGCAAACTGATGAGTTTCTTGCGGTCTCTCGAGTATATCGGGCCAGTAGCACCGGGAGCCATCGGTATCACAGCACTGTCAAGTGAAGTGGGCGCATCTAACAGTAGGGGAACATCTAAATCCTTCAAGATACATGGGTATGAGATTGCTGGAGTCCACCTTCACATCTTGAAGAACGCTCACATGGGACTCTTGAGCCGTACAAGTTCCCCGGTGCGCTTTGCTTGAAGGTTGGTTGGCACAATCACCAAGTCCTTACCCTAAGCCCAAACACTAAACCCTAACCCGATTCACTGAAGCAACCCAAAATCAAGCCAAGCTGCGTAGCCAACTCTGTTGCCGTCCACCCCTTGCCAAGCTAAATGGCCAAATCCGCCGACCCTTCGTCAGGCTAAATTGCCAAATCTGCCAACCCATTTTCAGGCTAAATTGCCAAATCCGCCAACCCATTGTCACGCTAAATTGCCAAATCCGCCAACCATTTGTCAGGATTACCCGACTACGTGTTTGGATCATGCATTTTCCACTATTTCCTCGAATTCATTATTAGGTGGCCACTTTTAACAGTCGTCTTCCCCTTTAAACGTAATCTTCAGGAAATTCAGGCACCTCAACTTCTTATTCTGAATATTTGGAGGGGTTTCAATATCCAAATTGTGAACCCTACAGCTCGAACTGCGAGCCCTTAACCACACGCGCTAACGGCAGCAACCCTACACCCTGGGCCTGAACAGCAGCAAGCTTAAACTGTACTCATGAACGCCCTTGATCAATCAGCCCTCATCCCTAAACCATAATCCCTAAACCCTAATCCTAAGCCGTGTACATGTAGAGAAGTCACCTCCCTGAATTGATCGCCCTAAATTTGCTCAGTCCCCATCACCAACAAGCCCCAAAGTCCTGAAGCCCGTGCACCCCTAAGCCAGAAAACCCTTAGCTTTTTAACCCTGATGCCCCCGAAATCCAGCAGCACCGAACAACACGACGCCAGCAACAAAACGATAGAGAACTTTGAATCCAAAGCCACCAAACCAGAGACTTCGAAACCCGCATCCCAACCCCTAAGCCCTCAAGCCCCAAAGCCCTGGATCAAACCCTGACATCCTGAGCACTAAAGGCCCCCAAGTGTCATTTTCAGGACATGATCATTGCAAGTGAAGCTCCGTTGTTTGTCCCTTCCAGCTACTCGAGCTCATTTGCGAAGACAATTCTGTGTCTTGGCGCAAAGTCCCGTGCAATCCCAAGCACTGAGCCCCAAGTTCTGGGAAAGCGAGGTTTCATCGCGTCAAGGGAAGACAGAGGATTGACGAAAACATCCGCGTGCATTGCTGAAAAAGAGTGTGCGGTATGCATCTTGCCTGCTTTCAGCTGGCATGGGTAGTGGGAGCTGGATTCGATTTCAAACAACTTCGCAGCAAGTTGCACGGACTTGAATTTGGGTAGTCGCAGTCAGAATCTGCGCTTGTCGGCCAGACGGCGTTGTTGAATGTGGACAACCGCCGGACAGCCTCCGTCAGATCCCTGGCGCCAAGAACTTACAGCTTTTTGGGAACAGAGCCATATCCTTCTGTTTGCCAATGCCTTTGGGCAACTGCAAAACCTCAAGACGAGATCTGCCTTGAGAGCCTGCCACGTGCACTGCAAACGCATGAGCTTTGGCCCAGGCAATGTGATGTAGCTATCATCTCGCGCTTCAGTTTCCACTCGATTCTAGAGCCTTTTGGCCGCAGTGCACAAGGAATGTATCTTGCTGGCTGACAGCATCCGAGGAAATACCCGTGGGAAAAGCGGAAGTGCCTCCCTCGGCGTTTTCACTCAATAAAAAATCAACACTTTTTTTTCGAACAGCAGCGCATGAAGGTTCCAAAGAGAAATGAAGCACAAGCTCATGGAGCTAGGTGGGATTTCTTTAGCGAGCGTATCGGCTGTGTGTGCAGCAGTTGTGATGGCGTTGAAGTCTTTGGTGCTCATTGCAGCGTGCATGTGCCTGTGATTGACTGCACCTGAAAAAAGCTCCGGATACGCTGGCAAAGGTAAGCTTATAGATGTGAAGGATGACATCAATCTGGAGCAGCAGGCCGGCCTCGGGCGAGCTGTTTCGCATGGTCTTGACCAGAACTTAGGCGACTCAATGCGATGCACTGAAGCAGCTGCCATTCTTCTCGGACAACAGTGAATCGATGCATGAATTTGTCCGACCCTTCGCGCTGGGATTGTTTGCAAGTGAGAACCTGCCAACACGAGGTCGCAGAGCTTGCAATGAATACGCTGGTTGCCCAGACCGCCGCGGTTGGTGCAAGCAGATGGACGCACACCCGAAGAAGCATCATTCTCAGGTCAACCTACTGGTACCAGCCAGGAAAGGTGCTCGTACAGGTCGCTGGCGCAACTGTAATTTGTTTGAGTTGGTCAGAGGTGGGTACACGGTATCTAAGCTTCTCATGCTTCCGACAGGAAGGCGACGTCAATTGCGATGAGATGTTCATACTACTTCGTCGTTTCCTTACTGCATCCTTCTTGGCTGTCCTGGTTGACTGAGTGCATGTTTGACGGATTTTGCTACTGAGGTGGTGCTTGTGAGGTTTCCTCCTGCGGTCAGTTCTTGGGTAGGCAGACTCTCCAGCAGTTTGTGGCTGTGCGACTGACTCCAATTTGATGGCATTGAAAAAGTACATGGACAGGATAGAAGAAGAGGTCATTGGTGAGATCGGCATTCTAGATTTGCCAGCCCAGCACGTGTTGACATGCCAAAGTTTATACCCGCTTAGATGTCAAGACAAGCTCCGTGCTTCAGGCTGGAGCGACGGACGGCGACCGTGAAGACTGCAACTGCTTGTCAGTGCATGAAGCTCTCACGGCAGGTTGCTTGCGGAGCAGCTTCTTGTGGAGTGCACCTGAGCGTATCATGCAGGTCATGGTCCCGATACTGGCCAAGTATCCTGATGCTCGCCTGCGCCTGCGCGGTGCTCAGCGTGCTCAGAGTGCATTTCCTTACTTCATAATGCTCTGTGCAGTTTCAAACAGCGCGTCAGAGGTGTTATCTTCTCCTCCGCTTGAATTTGCTCGTCTGTCCTTAGGCTGGAGCTGGCAAGGACCCGCCTCACGGCCATCAATGAAGCGATGGGACCACAGGAGATGAGATCGCGGTGGTTCGACATGCTTTGCCGAGCCTTCTGAGATCATGCCCAGGATGGACCCGATAAGGGCACGGTCGCAGTTCAGGACATTTGCGGACGCTTGTCTGGGGCCCTTGTTCCAGTTCGAGAGCATGCATTCTGCTCTGCAGGGGCTCTCAAGGAACCTGAGATCTGATGTGCTACCATGCTGAGGCCTGGATGCGCTATTGGATTCGGGCCGCATGTGCCACAAGTGTTGGGCTTACTATCGTCCGAACTGAATGGTTGCAGGATTTGCAGACACGCAGCATGGTGAACTTAAGCCTGTTTGCACCGGACACTGTACAAAGCTTGGCTTTATGTACAGACGGATTCCAAGCCATCCATGTGAGCCGGTTCCAGTTCTGGAAGCTTACAATACAATCCTCGCAAAAGGAAGCTAAGGAATTGAAAAGATCGCTTGTTGGCGTGTAGTATGGCTTGCCGCCGATGGCCAGCAGCAGGGTGTGCTGCGTTTGGCATCTTGGCCTGGCGGATATGGGGCGCTCGATCTGCAATGGTACCGCGCCTGGGTTTCCGTCTCCAGGTCAGGGCGGAAAGTTGATGTAGTAGCTCTTGCACGCTCTGCAGAGGCCTTCTCAGCCCCAAGGGGATGGTTAAGGCGAAGCACCGCTTGGAGGGGAGCTCTTCGCGGGCCCGCTCAGTCGTCGAAGGTGCAAGCAGAAAGATGAAGGACCCCCTTACATTGAGTGCACCCAGAAGACATGTGATGTAAACCCAACTGTATACACGAGATGAGTGCGTCAGAAGCTCTGCGTTTCATTGATCGGCATGATGAAGACAGGGCTGTTGCCCCCTTCTCATGTCAACGGGCTCGCTCGTCAGGTGATGCTGCGGGGCCTTGCTGAAGTTCCCTCCTTCTCGGTGCCCCGAGATTCCGTGCATAAGTCCGCCATGGCCCACAGGCCTGAGGGGTTTGATCGGCGTGAGCTGTTTGAAGGTGCGTGACCGGTTGCTAATCTGGCAACCGCTCATCGCAGCTGTCCTAATCTTTGGCACTTATGCGTCTTGGCAACAACCTGTGGTTTGCCTTTACCGCTTCCCACATCCGGCTTTAGAAGATCTCTGACAGGCTGAGCAAGAAAGCATGCAGCCAAGCCGGTGACTCCGTGCTTTTGAGGCCTTCATTATCTGGAAGTCCAATCGTGCAGCCGAAGTCCGTGACAAACGGATGGAGAAGGAGATGGAGCTGCGGCGGCTTCGAGGCTTACAACTCATGCGGGGAAATGCAGGCCTGGCATTCTCAAGTGGTTCAAGACCATCTGGTTCTTGGCATTTTTTGCCAGGTGAGAAGGAAGTTGAGGCGGGTTGCGTAGGGTTTCTGAGGGAAGGCATGCTTGGCTGAGTGCATGCAGAAAAGCACCGCTGGAGTGCTGGAGGCCTGTGCTGCCGAGCTTGAGCAGCTGAAGGAAGACGAAAAGTCAGAAAGAGAGATCATTGGCTGGGGCACGGCCCAGCTCCCAAATTCACCCAGCCCTGCAATCAACTGTGGTTTTGAACACTGTGCGCATTTAGTTTTGCTTGCAGAGGCTTCACCGACGTCGCGCCGGTACTCACTGGAGTTGTCATCCTTGCCGCAGACGGACGTAAGTCGCGTGACATGGCAAAACGCCAAAAGACTCGACATACTTCACGAAGTTATGCACGTTTTGAGGCATGTTGAGACAGCCAGCTGTAAAGACAAGGAATACATGCTCATGCAGCCGGCCAAAACGGAGATCGACAGGTCAGAATCTCCTTCCTTGACTGTACTTTCGCTGAGGCAGCTAGCTGGCCATTGCAAGATGTCTTTCCGGATTCCTCGCTGCATGCAAGGTCCTCCGGTGGCTCCGAGTCTGATGACTCTGAATGGATTGAATCTCTGGCGGTGCTAATCGGCACTGTCATACTCACTGTAATCCTTTTCCAAATTTCGGTCTAGCACTTGCGGCCCACAAAAAAGAACCGACCGGGCTTTCTGTTCATATATTCGTTATGGCTCTGTGGGTTTGAGCTAGCAACCCAGAGGTTGACGCCAGCCTGCTGGCCATGAGTCCCGTCTTCCAGGCCTGAAGTGAAGGCCTTCTTTCCAAGCTTGCAGCTAAAAGTATGGTGTAGGATGCGCCAATTCCCCTTGTCTATGCGTTGAGCCAGCGAATGGCTTCATCCTCAGAATTAGCATTCTGCGGCCTTCTCCGGCATAAACATGGCCTGTGTCGAGGTAGACAAGAAGTTTGAAGATGGAGAGGTCATCCTGAAGGTGTCTTCTTGTCGAGTTCTCATTTCTTGGACTCCGTTGGTGCCACACACAGGATGGAGAGGTCTTTCAGCCTGGCCGCGACTTTGTGTATTTCATTGTAAAGGGTGAGGTGGAAATCTGGAAAGTCCTTGCCCAAGATTAGCGTCGGCGACTCTCGAAAAATGTGAGGGCGTTGCCGTTGTAACATGTCATGAACACTTCCAACATTCAGGAAGGTAACTTTGTGGTTCTGCTCAAAGCCGGCGAAACGTGCAGTCCCTACTCAGGGTTGTAGGCATTTCAGTTTCACCAGGGCGCAAGCATTATGAAGAGCAAGAAAAGGGCCCAGCATTTGAGAAGACCCAGTTGAGTTCAATCTAGACAGCAGGCGCCTAAACTTAGCTTGGGTCTGAAGGGGCCCCGTCCCAGAGAGTGCAGCGTGAGCTCATTTTGAAATACCCCCCTCAAAGGTTCGGTGAACTGGCTGCGCTACGAAAGCTCCCTGCACGGCAGGCATGTACTGGCATGTGCTTTCACGTAGTGTGCTCACATGCTGTCGGTGACCTCAGGCAACTGCCAAGGCAAAGGGCGAAGTGAGCTGCAGAGCTGCCAGCCTCCCAGCTTTGAGAGTCTCGCAGTCTCGCAAGCAATTGCATTGCAATTGGCTTTGAGCCGTATGCCAAGTTGGCTCAAAGCTTCAGAGACAATCGTCATGACTATCGCTTGATGCGCAGACGCTGGCGATTTGCCCTGCTGGTCAGCTTGTCACTCCTTTTTTTTGCAGGACCGCCTCTGCTCCGAAAGGAAATGCGCATGTTTCGGTGATTGCCATCGTCGCAGGACAACAGACTTGGGCGTTTTGGATGGAGGCTTTCGAGCATAAAGCTGTCCACCTCCTTTCTTGGAATATGCATTCGAAGTATTTCGAAGTTTTGTGCACCCTCATGACATAATGCACAAGCACAAAGCTGGAGGTGCCAGGAAAAGAGGATCTGCCAAGCTTCTATCGCTCTTTGGAAGGCGCGTGGTGTGAAAGCTGCAGAGTTTTTCATGCATGAAGCTATGCATCTGGGAAGGCAGTGTGCCTCCCCGTTTAACATCGAATCCTGGTCCTCTTCCTTGCGCTGGACACTTTACGTTAATCTTGGAGAAGGACGCCTGATGCATCGTTTTTATGGAGTCTGGGATGAAGCTTTTCCTGAAGGCGCTTGAGAGATGGGAGGCAGGCGATGAAAGCCTACTTCCTCACATCATCCACAGCACAGAGGACACTCAGCTGTGACTAACAAGCTGCCACACCCGAACAAAGAAGCGATGCCAGCTGCATGTTTGTCGTGGTGCTGTTTCCTTCCGTTTATGAGATAGAAGCAAGCACTGCGCAGGTCACATGCCGAAGTTTCATAAAGTGATCAGGGCTCGGTGTAGCTCGCTTCTGTGCTGTTCTGCTGAGATTACTACCTGTGAGGACTTCGTCACAATCCATGACGGTTACCCAAAGGCAATCTGCAGCAAAAAGAAATGCAGACGTGTGCTTGCCGCTACACCAATTCTGAGGCAGCCGTCCACCTGTTGGTCCTCCCGCGCACACGGGTTGTCGGCTTGGCACAGCTCACAGCGGCACATCTGCCAATGGTGAGGCCTTCAAAGCATGTCAAAAGATGTGGTAAGGGTTAGCAGCGCAATGGCGGGCAAGGCCCGTGACAGCAAGAGCAATGGCACGACCGCTGTCGCGTGAGCTGCTTGCATGCCTGCCATCTTGCTACGGATGTGACGTCTCTGGCTGGCAATCCAAGTCTTCAAGGACCAGTATGCGAGGTAATGACCAACCCAGGGTGGCAGCATCTGCAGCAGCATGGATTCTCGTTCCCCACTTCCTCTTTATCCAAACGACATCTCGCCAAGGAAACCACGGCTTCATGAATGAAACTTCCTCACAATTTTGTGAGACCCAATGAGGAGTTGGGGGTAATTTTGCACCCTCTTTAAGGAGAACTCCCCCCCTCCTCCCCCCCTCCTCCCCCCCTCCTTCCCCCCCTCCTTCCCCCCATCCCCCCCCGTCTCCCAGCCTCCCGCGGTTCTGAGGTCCCTGTGGATTGATTAAAAAGGGAGTTGAGAATCTTTCCAATTTTTTAGGACCCCCAAATCAACACACATTCTAGGGGGCCTCACAATCATTGCCCCTGATCCTGAATAAGCGGGCGCCAAAACACATTGTAGGGGGCCTCTACACTAAAGCAGGTGCAACATTAAAGGAACCCAGAGAGAGGGGCTTTCTGCCAAGGGCAAGGATGGGGGATCTGTCCAAAAACTCGACCACTTATTCTTTGCGCATATAGCCTCCGCTGCTGAATCCTCAACATCCATCCTATACAACCCAAGGCTGATTTTTGGACTTGCCGGGCACGTGCAAATGGCTTATCATAAGCAGACCTCATTTTGCGATTAAATCCGGAGCTTAAAGGTGGGGCAGTGGATGCCAAAAAGGCGGTTAAGCAGATTGAATGAACATTCGTCGGTTGAGCACGAAACGGGCCGTGCAAAAGGCGTGCTTACACCAGAATGCCAGCGTGCAGCAGTGCACGGGTATCTTGCAGGCGATTGGATTGCATTTGGTTGGATGCACCCACTCATTTAATTTCATGCCGCCCACCGCGTGGTGGCGTAGTGAATCCGCTTCTGCTCGCTGCAAAGCTTGCACAGGCGACTTGCTGCTTACGTGGCATGGCTCATGGAGGCGTTCGAAACGTCGCAACCTGGCAACTTGGCTGTGCGACTTCGATCATGCGGAATGCATGGCTAGTGCTTTTCATGTCGCCAAAGAAGACTTGCTGCAAGGATGGGTGCACGGGATCCATGCAGTTCCCTCATTGCGGCAGCTGCACGTTCATTTGCTCACTGCAGATATGGACTCTGTGGCGATGAAGATACTTGGAGGCATTGGGCTTCCTCGCGGTAGATTTCCTTGTACAAAAGCTGACTTCGTTTAACCACCTTTCGACAACTGTAAGGAATGCAAAGCATTTCAGCAGCTTGACTTGCATATCTCTATCGAGCAGATGCTGTGATCTATGCAATGGTGTGAAGCTAGCAAAGTGATATTGCACTGGTTTGCTTCTAAGTGCCTCTGCTGAGATTCGTTCCGCCCGCCATTTCTGGTGCTTTGCCCAGTGAAGAGCACTACCTGTTGCTCACCTGGAGCCTTGTCGAAGCCTCTGAAGGTTTCTCTGGATGAAGTGCTTGGCACGTTGCAGGAGAAGGGCGGCTTTTCTGCAAGGCCGGGAAGGAAAGCAGTGCAATCGTACAGCTGGCAGCTAGACATGCTACATGAGGATGGCCCCGAGCAAGAGACAGAGATAGCCCAGGCTGTTGGAAGACTTGCATGAAGATATGAAGAAGCGTCCTTTGTGCTGCCACCGCGCCTTGTTGCAGCTTAGACGAGCTAAAAAAAGGATCGAAGAGTTGCCCGTGTACCACTTGCTGTATCTTGCTAAAAAGGATGTGGCAAGAACTTTGGCCGCAGCTTTGCTGAGCTGAAGAGGCCTGGGATAGACTTCGCCAAAATGGTTCTGTATGTCGTCCATTCAGGCACCTCTCCTCTTGCAAGGAGGATGCCAAGCCACCATGGCCGCCTCCGAGGCATTTCTTTAACTCATGCTTGGGGCTTCGGTTGGCTGCAGTTCTCAGAGGCTACAGGAATTGTTGGTGCGATTTTGGACATGGTCTGCAAGAGTTTGAGACCGGTTTTGCTTATGGCTTATCGATTGTGTTTTGCAGAAGATCACGAGTTCTGGCCTCGTGCCAGCATGCTCAGGCTCTGGCGGAGTCCTAGTGAGCCTGCAAGATCCACAACCTCACAAGGATGCAAGCGCGGGCGAGAGAGTCACCCGAATGGCAATCGGTTCATCATGTTGAGTGAGAAGCAAGCATGACATACAGTTGGCCCGATTGGAGCTCAGGTGAATTTGAGGCCGTGGTCGACCTCACCGACGACTGAGCTGTCAGGTTTTCAAGTTTCAGAGTTGTATGACCTGTTGGCTTTGGAGCAAAGCGCGCAAAATGCCTCGTGTTCGCGCAGCTCGCTTCAATAGGTCAAGTCAAGAAGCATCCCTGCTCTTCAAGGTTCTTGCGAGGTCTCTGCTAGAGGCCATGAAAGATGGGGCGTCTGCATGATGGCATTGTGCTTTACATTTTACAATGTTTGAGGTGCTGGATCAGCATCCCAATGATCTGATCAAGGAAATCTGGGAGGAGATCATGACAGACAGGACTTCGTGCAGCTTGCACATAAATTGGAAAGTAGTCATGATTTGTCAACGGAGTGCTCCTGTTTCAGTGTTCAGGGAAGCACAGATGAAGCAGAAGCTAGGCTTGCACAACCACTTGACGTTCCTCGGCCTGACTGCCTGCGCAACATGACCCGCAACTGACATGGAGTTCAGGCACAAAACGGTGGACATTGACTTCATGTTCTTTAAGCTGCCGTCAATGCAGAAGGTCTGACTTTTTGTGACTGTGCTTGTAGCTCGTTTTGCATTTGTTAGCGGAGTGCCCTTTGCTGCAATTCCTGACTCATCCTTGCATGGCTCGAACCTGGGTGGCCATATTCCCGTTGCAGCTCCACCAATAGTTGGGGCGCGGGAGTCCCGTCAGCGCGTGCTGCAGGCCGGCCACTACAGCACATAGCACATGTCACGACAACGAAGCAGACTGCTGCATGCTGCGATTTCTGCCTGAGTCCTGGGAAATCTCACCAGGCGTCCCTGGCACATGGGGCATTTCAAATACCAGGACTGGACGAGCCACCGGGCACTTCCGCATCAAGCCAGTAGAGGGCAAACTTGCCACAGGGCACCTCTCTCTCGCTCTGTCTCTTCGGAGGTTCTGTAGAGGTCTTCCAAAAAGATCCAGACTGAACTCATGGTCTCACAAGGGCCAAAGGTACAGATTGGGGGCACGATGCCGCTACTCAGACACTGCGAACGGGCAACATCCCAAGCAGCTCCATAGACGTATGCCCAGGACGCACCAAATGATGGGTTACCACCTGGTGCGACGACTGTCATGATCAGGCCAGGCAGTTGATCTCGAAAGCCACCCAAGACAAACTTGCGAGCTGGGACTCCGCTGCCAGGGGAGTGGTGCGAAGCACGAGCCTGGAAGATTTTGTCAGGTTGCTCCAAGCTCAGCTGTGCAGCACATGCAGGTGGTTTGGATTTTCTGATACTTGTCCAAGGGAAATCAACGTAACAGGTCATCCTTGGAGCGCAGTGCCGACAGCGCTGGCTGAACCCCAAAGCAATTGCTTTGAAAGTGTAGCTGGGCCTAGCAAGCAAGGCTGTTGGAGGTTGAGTAGAGGAAGGAACTTGAAATTTTGCTGTGGTGATGGGTTCACCTGTGCCCAGTGCAGCGGTTCCCAGCGTGAACACTTGCCTAATCCTTCAACCCAACAAAACAAGGGTTGGCCAAACCCTGCTTACTGGGAAGGCCACCAGAAACCGAGTGCCAGGCCAAACTTGAGGTCCGAAACCCTGCATGGTTTTTCCCAAATGCTCTCCTGAATCAAAATTTGGAATTTTTCGCGCCCGTAATCCAACACGTAGCTCTGACTGACCGCTCAGCCGCAGCTTAAACGCCGAAAAGAGGTTTCACGGAGTTTTTTGATGCCTGTCGTTTCGCGTGGACCGACGCGTTGGCTTTTGTGGCATGCAGAAACACCCGCATCAGGCACGCCCCGAAGTTTCATGCAGGCTGTCTATGATGGCCAAGCTCGGCTAGAATCCAACTGCAGCCACGCAGAATGGCTTGGCACAGAAGGGGTGACTGCATTTAGCCCAGCGTTCGGAATCTCAAGCCTTGTGCCGATTAAGCGCTGAAATCCACCGCAACCTGAATGACGCTGAAGCGTCGCTGAGGCTTCAGACAATTACCACGAACTATGACCTGGTGTATGTGCCAGTGGGCAACAAGCATTCCACCAACCTGGGTTTGGCTTTCGTCCCCTGGCATTGCGAAGACTCGGGGTGTGTTTGACACACTGTGATTGTGTGAAATGGTTTGTCAGTTGAGCCCGTGCTGAGTATTCTGTTCAGCTGATGATGGCACGTATTGCCGGAAGGTAAACTATGTCGACGAGGAATCTGCCAGGACCTGGAACTAGCATGGTTCACATTTGGACATCTGACAGCTTGCCAAGAACTGCACATTCAAAATAAGGGTCAGTGGATGACGAGAACATGTCGTTCTAGGTTTCGATGCCCTTCCCTGCGTAATTCTGGCTGGATTACTGTTTGTTGAGATTCATGGTGGCAAATGATCTTTGATGCATATCGGAGCCATTCGGCAGTAGCCTTCCCACTTTTTGGTAAAATGTGAGCGAAGCTTTCCATCGCTGTGGCCCGTGCACTTCAGAGGCTTCCTCCCCCATCCGCCCCTTACTAGTGGCTGCCCATGTGCTATGAGCAGAAGCTCGCACAAAATACTGTAGCACGTGCCGCGTATGCCACCACAGGCAACCACGGGCAGCCATAGTTGATGTGATTGCTTGCCACATGTGGGAGGAGTGGCTTTAGTGCGCTATGTCAGGCCTTGAAATGTTGTGACATTGTCTGACTTGCAGCTCTTCAGCGGACATGATGGTTGCTGCTGGAGCTCCGGAGGCCCGTGGTCCTCAAACTTTTCGGTTGGTAAAATCGGCCTATGTACAAGGCTTCTGTGCCGAGCTTAATCCATTTGCAGAATGTTGCCCACCATATGACATTGTGATTTATGCATCTCTCCAAGGTCCCAACCTGGCCTTTATTTTGGCTTCAGGGGATGAAAACGAGGCGGTAGCAAATCATCATGACACGGTTATGGCCATCTTTCTTGGCGGGCGTCGAGTGAAGGACCCGCTACTGAAGGGAACTGCTTGTGGGGAAGCTTTCCTCGAATGCAACTGCATCCTGATGCGATACACGCCGAAGCAGCAAATCTTCTTGCTCACTTGCAGCTAGGACGTGTCGGCCCTCATGCGGGAGAATGTGACTGCCGACTTGCCCAAGCCTTATCTCTGCCAAAGATTTGAGGTTGTCAGACACGCAGTGAGCCCTCCCGTTCCGTACTTACCCTGTTCCAGACCCTTTGCATCCGCAATGCAGACCGCTTTGTTCCATGCCCTTACCGAGGCATCCACCAAAACATTCTTCATTTCGTTCCATCCCCCATGCCATACCCGTTCTCAAAAGCCACAACTACCTTTTTCGTGAATGCAGTTTTTCATGCTGTAGAGTCTTTAAAGTTTGGCGCATTGCCCCCCCTTCACTGTTGCGTGTCAAAGCATAGCAGAGAAGCGGAAGGCAAGGCTTCGACTTTGCCATCATTTAGACTTCCGCGCTGAGATAGGTTTTCAATTTGATTTTCCGAAATTAGTGACAGTGTGGGTTTCTTTTACCTGGATGCAGTCTTTGCAGAAAGATGGCTACGGCAAGCAAGCACATCTTTGCTATACGATATTTTGTTTGCCTTCGTCCTCACGTGTATGCTTTCTCAAGAAGCTGCTGCATTCCACATCATCATTATGCACAGCCTGCTATAGTTGTGCAGGAAGGCCTGCTGCCCCTGTATTCCCGAAAAGCATTTACCGGCGCAGGTTTTTTGACAAGCCCCTGAAATCCCTCGTGCCACCCCTTGAATCTTTACACCTTGCTGAGGCTGTCAGAGGCAAAACAATTGGTGGCTCGAATCGAGAGCGAGCATCGCAGAGTCGCCTCGCCTTGTTTCATGGCGGCTTAGTAGGGCATATGAGGATTGAGAGGGTTCTTGCATGTGATGAGAGTGATGTGTTATTTTTGTGGGACAGGGCCGCCCATAGCCGTTCAATCGCCTGTTGACCTGGATGCCGTTGGAAACCGCCTATTGTGGCCAGACTATGGGTGGCATTCGGGTTGCCGAAGCCCATGTGCCTCTAATCTCGTGCAAGGGCGGGCGCAAGAACAAATAGCTTCTCATGCTCATTATTCCTATATGTATACCCTGTTGCTGTAATGCATTTCAATGCCCATGCACAAGACGATGCAAGGGCGGGTGCAAGGAAACCACCACGCTGGTTGGAAATGTGCTTGGCACCCATCTGCGGTCTGGTTTGTCCCACCGGATCTGCTTCTCTCTTTTGCCATTTCAGCCCTCGTTTGGTTCTACTCTCAACAAGAAGATGGCACCCTCCCGTTACCACCTTTCACAGTAATTACCTGGCTCAGGTATGAAGGATGAAGGGATTGGGAGGTGGTACGGGCAACGCCATTCCAACAGTCCAGCAATCCCAGGAGTCAGGTTCCCTGTGAGCCCTTCATGGATTGTTGGATTCTTGGATCGTTGGATTGGTGGCTTAGGTCTTGATCGTTGGATGGTTGGACTGTTAGCTTAGTGGCTTGTTTGATTGTTGGGTTATTGGCAGGTGTAAATTGTAAGGTTTCACACTCTACAGATTACAAGAACTCCCCACCCATGATCCACCTTTTGCTTTCATGGGTCTGTGGGAATTCCAATTTAGAATGATAGAAATGAAAGAGAAATCCTGGAAGCCTAGATACCTGCTCTTGAAAGTGGTTTCAGTCCAAATAAATTCTATCCAGAAATGAAAGAAAAACTGGGTAGGCTCCTGGGATATTTAATATTTTCCCTAATGGCTTTAATAAGGGACCCTATATCCTAACATTTTTTAAAGGTCTTTAGGGGCCAACCCAGAAAAGAATCCCAGAATTCTAGTGTTGGAGCCGGCTTTATTTAGGCGAATTCTCTTCAATCTACTTAGAAACTAGAGTCAACTTCCGGAATCCTGAAATTTCAGTTTTGGAGGTGGCTTCAACAATCTAATGGGAAACCAAGAGAAGAGGAGATCCTGGAATCATCTGGAATCCTAGATCTTTGGTTTTGGAAGTGGCGTGGATTGATATGAGAATTAAAAAAAGCCAAGAATCCTAGAATTCCAGTTTTACAGCTGGTTCATAGAATCCTGCAATTGCTGTCTAGGAAATGGTTTAGATTGTTGTACATTCCTGATAAAGTCAAAACGGAGATGATAGAACGACCGAATAGAACATTCACGGAACCTTGGATTTCCGGTTTTGAAGGCGGCTCCGGTCTATTTGAGTTCCTTGTGAACTCTATTTATGATAGATCAGAAAGTTCCGAAATTCCTAGAGCTCTGGTTTTGGAGTTGATTCCGGTCCATTGAAATTCCAACTTGTAATCAAAGATAATAAGAACATCCCCGGAATCCTGGATTTCCGGCTTGGGACGTGCTCTCGGGCTACTTAAAGGAGTTTTGAACGTTGTGACTTTCTGTACTTAGGGACACCTTATAGATTCTTTATAGATGTGATTGGAAATTCAAAGTACGTCCTGAAATCTTGGATTCCTGGTTTGCGATTGGTTTCTGCTCCGCAAAATTCCTTGCAACACTTAATTGGAATTAAAGGGCAATCCCGGAATCTTGGATTCCTGGTTTCCAGAGGTTCTGCTCCCTATAAATTCCATTGGAAATACAAATGGAAATTTCGGAATTTTAAAATCATTAGGAAGGTTTTGGAATTTGTGAAAATTCCAAAAACAAATTTTTTATTCAGCAAATTAGGCACTAGTTGTTTACCATTTTTTGGAGTTTTTTCAAATTCCGAAACAACCTATTAGAAATAATAGGACATTTCAGGTTTTGGAATAGTGGAATATAAAGAACGCAACTATACCACAAACAACAGAATAGCCTGGATTTTGATATTCAGTTTATGTCATGTGTGGTGCACGAGTGCGTGTCATGAGGAGCGCATGTGCCATGTGCTCAGTGGACCATGGGGGGCAGCAAAAGGATCTGCCTCCAAATGTCCTGTGGCATGCTTAGCAGGCTTCGGAAGCTAAAACATGATGACAAAAACAATGTCATCCAGATGTTGCTGGACGAGATGTTGGGGTCACGCAGCAGGGCTTGTCTGCCTGTTGTGGCCGTAATCGCAAGCGTGCATCGGCCTTGTTGGCGGGCCGGCAGCCAGGATGATGTGCTTGGAGCTTGTATGTGTTTAGCTGCACGACAGGAGTCAAACGAATCAGCTGCTTTTATCTGAGTTCTCTGGCGGCTATGACAAAGGTACGGTTGCCGTGGCAATCTTAGGAGCCGCACCTTAAGGATCATCCGTCCAGGCCTGAGCTGCAAGCAATGTTGCAACACCATCATACAGTCCAACATCTGCCATGGATCTGATTTGGATTCGTACACAGCACTCCTGAACAAGCAGAGACTGCAGATCTAAATGGTTGGGTGGTCAAGTGGTCGGACCGTTCGCGGGGGAGGCACGCATCCTCAGAAGCCTGGTGAGCCGCGTGCCGTCAACCGGGGCAACAATCGACTTCTGATTCTGGATGGCAAGATGCATGCCCACGGGTGTCTACCTCAAGACATCAGTATTCCTTGCCACTCACAATACGCATGAGGAAATATGAATTCGTGTCCACTGTTGCAAACAGATGAACAAACAAGACCAGGTCTTCTTGGAAAAGTGTCAGGAATCACTGTGCGACTTAAAGCCAAAGGGGTCGGAGCAACGGGGGCTCGCGACTGCAGTCGAGCGCGAGATTGCATATAGTTTTTTTTTGGGTCCCCCGCACGATGTTTTTTATCAGGACCAGGGTGCGGCACGTCTTCTTGAAAGCTCCCGTGGTGGAGTTCTGTGGCGCACTGTCTTGCATGTGTGACTGTCAAAAGGAGATGTTGCTCTTACAGGTCTTGGGCCAACAGGGTTTTTGCTGGAGATGTTGCAAGACCAGTCAAAAATTGGTGGGGATCAGCTTGACATGTGCAATGTGCGTGGATGTGGGGGAGGTCGTGACACACAAAGCTTGCTTGCTTGCTGTGGCCAGGACTCCACAGATTCAGGTGGGGTGAGGACCTGAGTCATTTTACAGGTATCTACAAATCTTGATGTGATGCCTGGCTAAGTCAAGCAGATCCAGCAGCAGCAATCAAGGCAGGCAGCTGCGGCATTGACTTGTGCTTTGGGTCCATGCTCCGCGTTCACTCGCTGAAGTCACACTAATGACTGGTGAATGCATTCTTTGCCAGCCATCGTTAGGGCAACGTGGCAGAAGGTGCAACTCTATGAAAATATGCCTTTATCGAGCTGCGGGTATGTCTGGCTTCTGCTGAATTCTCCTCAGCAGCTTTTTCATCATCATGCATGCTGAGACAGGGTTCACTGCGCTCTCCCAGCTAGCCAACTAGGCAAAGCGAGTACAGCCTCAAGAGCTGCTCAGCAAAATCAATCCAACTGGGCCAACTGACAGCTCCAACGTCAGAATGTATCTGGGCACGAATCTACTGTAACATGTCATTCAGCTGGTCGAGCGCCAAGAGCTGGTAGCACTGGTTTCAGTTTCAGCGTCTGCAGAGATTTTTTCCCCCAAATGAGGGCAACAGCCAAGACATCAGGCAAGCAATTGCAATGGCAGCCAGGATGGCAAGACCACACAATGTGGCAGCCAGAATCTTCAGTCCAATCTTCGGATGCATCGTTAAGGCTTTGGAAAGCAAGTGGCACTTCTTCGAGAACGGGCTGCTAGCTGGATTTCCGGTCTTTCCGATTGATTGGATCTTATGCTGCCACATGTAGGGACGGCAGTAGAGGGTAGCCGCAGCGCCTCATACCTCAAGGTTTCTGACCCGTGCCATCCCGAAATTCAAAGCTTGGACAAGTTCAGCAAATTTGTAGCCATCCGTTCACGGTTGCAAGGCAGGCGAAGCAACAAATGGGAAACTCAATCTCCTCGGTTTGGGGACCATGATAGTGCTGTGCTGGTAGGGGATGGGCTGGGCAAGACTGGTGGGGCCGGCCTCGCTGGTAGCTGACGGTGTGGATAGCCACGTGATTCCGCTTGCAGGTTCCAGCCATCACTCACGATCTTTGCGATCAACAGCTTCGCACAGTTCCAGGTCCATGCGCTCGCAGACTGACCGCCATTCGCGACACCATACATCCTCTGAATACAAGGAGTACAGGAACCCCCCAGGTGAATGGTTCGAGGAAACGTTCGTGCCATATGCAGAGGCCCAACACCTGCAAATGCAGACGGCGCATGGCCCACATGGCGGGCAGCCATATATGCAAAATCCAATGAATCAGGGACGCTCTCTGCCAGTGCAGATGCAGCAAGCGCAATTGCATCAGCAGGCGCAGATGCACGCTCACATGCAGCAAGCGCAAATGCAGCAAGCACACCGACAACAAGCACAGCTACAGCAACTGCAAATGCAGCAGGCTCAGCTGCAGCAAGCACTGCACATGCAGTTGGAGCATCCCCAGCTTCAGTCACAGTACTATCCTGTGGAAGAGGTGTGCCAGGACAGCTTACAAACCAGTCTGTTGTCAGGGGCGCTTGGTTTCATCGGCAAGTGTTTGCTTGTACAAGAGTCGCGCCATAAGAGGACCTGCGACCGCCGTTTCAACGGACAGCGGAGCCTCTCGGTGGGAACTTAAGCACATCTCTGAACAGGTGCTTGTGTCTTGCGTGGGCGAACCAAGTGCTTCTAGAAGTGGTTGGTTGCCTAGAGCGAGGCCACCATACCCTTCCCAGGGGCAGAGGCCCGGCTTTGCTTGGGGTTTCACGAATCGACATTGATGACCATTGTAGCTGTCCAACGAACTTTGGGCCAAGCAAGCTCTGCATGAACTTGTGCTCAGTGCTTTGCAGGATTGTTTTCGATTTGTAGTGCCAACGAGTGAGGTCCTCGACTTATTCCAAGCATTTTCACTTCTCTTTCTGGCAAAATTGCCGAGGTACGGGTGACCGCGGCCGTGATGATTGACATTGGAATGTGATTTGGATTGCTGTTCTAAGAACGCATTCGGCAATATCTGCATTCTTCTTAGCTACAAAGATGGTTGAGAGGTTGGAACCAAATTGCTGTACAGCAGTGGGAGTCTGGTGGGTACTGGATACCTGCATGAGACACGACATAGTCACGAGATCTAATCTCAGGTTCCAATCTTTCCACAGTGCACCGGTCATCATTCCGGACACTGCAAGATTTCTTGCTGGATGTACAGTTTGAACCGAGGAAGCCAGCTCAAAGGCCACCTGTAGGAGCTGTCTGCGAGCAGGACCCACGGATCCGCAGCTGTCGCCTAGGATATGTCGCCGCTGGTGCTGCAGGTGCCACACCGGCCACCCCACCTGGGCAGACCCATGTTGGTTTACCAGACTTTGTGAGATACACACTTAAGCTAGCGCGGTTAGCATGTGTTAGGCAGTGTTGATGGCCTGCCAGACGGCAAGCATAGGATTCCTCCATCTCAGCTTTGACAATACACCCTGGTCTCGTCTCCAAGAGAAGACGAAATCCAAGGTGCATCCTTGGCTGTCGTAACAGCTCGGTGCGAGCTGCACTGCTAGTAGGGTGTCATGGTCAGCTGGGCCGGCCGATCATGAACGTCGTTGCATATTTGCTTTGGGACCTAGTGCCCCGGATCTAAGTTTCACATTGAACCATGTACATGGTTCATAAACTCCCATGCAATTTACGTGAGTGCACATGAAAAGTGGTTTGTGCCTGTCTGTAGGTGCCATTACACAATCTATCTAAGTTTCCAGCAGTTTGCTGTAGCGATCCCAATGATGCAGGACGAGAAGGTAACTCCGAGACATCAATCTATGGCGCAGGCTGTGTCCCTTGAAACTTGTTTTCCCGGTTTGCTTCACCACCGTGCAGCTTTTCATTGCAGGCTCTGCAGGACTTGGAGGTATATGAGTGGACTGCCCGACTGGCCAGCTTAGAGCTTCAGAAATGCATTTTCGATTCGACTGAATTTGGGTGCCAGGCTACTGGAAAAGTTCCGGTAAAGAAGGTGCAGCCGCCCATCATACTGCCAATGTTGAGTTCACCAAGACACGTTGAGTTCACCAAGACACGTCGCATCGGTCTTCAAGCTGGACTTGAGGTCAGAAACCTCCCTCCACTGGCCATCGGCTAGCCGGCTAGTCGTGCGACGTTCCCCATACTTCCAGGCACGCTTCGGAGCATGATCGGAGGAGAGCATCATCCACATGTGCAGCATGGCACAGACTCCAGACTAATATCGGCTTTGCAGAGCCACACCGCAGGCAAAAACTGCCTTTGTTTGGGCATTAGGTAGCTGCATCATAGGTTGGCGGCTGCTTTTGTCTTGTACTGGTATTGCAAAACTTGACTGTACAAACATAGTCACCCACGAAGGATTTTCACCCGAAGGAGACATTTAGCCCCTTGTCAACTTTTAATTCAACATCTGCACGCAGTTATGGTAAATCTGGGAAGATGTGGCTCCAATGACCAAGCTCTGGCCTCGAACTTGGGACCGGGCACGCTTGACGCCAGAGTTTGAATTGTTACCGCTTGTGCAGCGTGTCCACCGGCAATGATCAGCAAGTGCGTGTTTGGATCGTCTCGCTGTCACCTCCTGCGGGAGCCCTGGTCGAGATGGGATACAACAGGCTGATACCCGTGCATGGATTGCAACTAGCCAGTTTCCATACCAAGCTTCGGCTTCTAGAAAAGCCGAGCATCCTGGCAGCAGTGCAGTCATCATCTGTACCATGCAGCACAGCTAGATTCTGTGAAAGACTAATCCTCAAAGCAAGCAAGCGCCCAGTCAGTTGGACAAGTTCTTGCCTGTTAAAAATGGAGAGAGGCCTGGGAGACCCTCTTGCAACCTCCGGAAACTAAGCCTGGAGTTTATAGGGATGTGATGACGTAAAGCAACCACCTGGGAGAACGCGACCTTAACCGAGTAGAGAAGGTCTTTTCTTACTTCCGTGGCTCGAGAAGGGGGGACATCAGGATTGGGTAGTGAGCGTTCCATTCTTTGCCAGTCCGACCTTCAATCAGCAAACTAATAGTGGTCTGCGGAGCGCAGCCCCCACGCAATCATCGCAGCGTGCATTTTGCCTGTCGAAGAGGGAGACAGAGAAACAAGTGTGGACGAGGTGCGAAGAAAGCTGGCAACAGGCATCCAACAGGTCAGCTTCTATATTATATTAATATGCCAAGATCGTGCGGGGCCATTTCCTGCCGATACAAAGCACTTTCATTTTTCATCTAGTCACAACAGCTACATCAGGATTTGAATTTTAGTTCCCCTGTCCGTGACCTGCCACACTAGAGATGCATTTTTTTGCAACATTGTGGAGTCCGAGCTCTCTTTTTAGAGATTGTTTGTAGGACCTGAAGCGGTTTCAATGCCAGTTTTCCCCACCCTCACAGTGGGGT